>DWON01006001.1:0-14321 GCA_018251015.1 Phocides pigmalion okeechobee
TTAAATAGAACTTCTGTTCTATTTGAGATTGGACGTGGTTGTCCATGGCCTGCAGTGACCACTTAACATCAGGTGGCTGCATGCCCGTTTCTTACTCTTTCATTATAAATAAATAAAAGATATGCCTCATTTTTAAAAAAGATTTGAAATTGTTGGGAAATATAAAACAATCCAGTACCGATCTATGCTTGAGCTTATAAGCAAATCAAGTCAAGTATTAAAAATCTTAAAACCTCCTGAGTTTTCTACAGACAACAAACCTAGTAAATTTATATGAACTATACAGAAAATGAATTTATATATATTTCCAGTTAATCTTATTGGATAGGTAAACACTGATAACATGTGACTGATAACATAAACACTTCATAAGAAAAAGAAATAACAAAGGATTATATATTGATTAATAGAATTAAAAAAAAAAAAACAAAATACAATTTATATTGTCTCTTGGGTATCGTTCACACATTAAATTTAGTGAATGGATATTAACTGAAAGGCAACTATACTACCTGTTATCATACGGGAAATACATTTCCCGGTAATTTTATTACATGAGTATGACTTAGAAGGGCAAGAACTGATGTGGGACATAAAAATAAGAGTTAGACGCTTAAGTAAGCTCCTACGATACAGAAATAAAATAAATGTATAATTATTTATAGAATTACAACTTACATTATATATCAACGTAAACGTAGGTTCTCAGAAATTACTACATTATATCAGTTTACAATAGTTAAAATGTTATATAGATATAATTTCATACCCGGACCAGCACTGGCGATGTAGTGAGTAGCTTCGAACTCTCTTGTAACTGGGTTCCCAGGTAATACACCAGATAACTGTGACACCGTATTGCTGACAGATGAGTAAAACTTATTAAAAACTTCCATTTTACCAATCTACACTTAACTTTTTGATATTGCGAAAAAGAAAATCATCACAAAATGATCGAAAAAACCATTCTATCCATCCCACAATGACAACATTGACAATGACAGTGACAAATGACAACAGACTGCAGACAGCCGTCATAATTGATATTTGAACGATATCTACTTTTCTCTTGGGGAGGACGGGTCCATTCGCTCTCGTTTTAGGCCATGTGTAGAGAATACTTTTGTCTACGTGCAACGTATTATATATATTATTATTAGTATTTATTGTACTTAAAATTACTTAATTTCAAAGTATATCTCTCGATTGAAATTTTGGTTTTGAAGTTAAAGGAACGTGTTTCCTACTTTATATGTCACCCTGACATAACGTGATAATGTCAATATTACGTCAAAATTGGTACAAGAAATCAGATAATGTTTTTGTTTATAAAAACTTGAAGTTCTTCGAATATGATTATAATTCGCAACATTATTCGAAAAAAGAAGCCTCAACAATGAATTCTACTCGAGCGATCGTTTTAGCTTTATTGATGATAGTACGAGCTACTTTATCTGAAAGTGACCCATATTCGAAGGAGCCATACCGACCATTAGGGCCTCTGGTACGCTGCAACTTCCTGCCATTGGAGTTCTTGGACTGCGATGAACCTGTGGATCATAAGGGGAACACGACAGCAAAACAAGCCGTAGGCCACGGCTGCGTAAAATTTGGCGGTGTGAGATATGAAGATGTTGAAATGACGAAGGTGCAGTGCAAAGCCTTGGACGGTATAGAGTGCTTCGGCAGTCGCAGTTTTCTACGAGACGGCTTTCCCTGCGTGCGGTACTCCGGACACTACTTCACAACTACTCTTATATACAGTATTCTATTAGGTTTCCTTGGCATGGATAGATTTTGCCTTGGCCAGACAGGCACGGCGGTAGGCAAGTTGCTAACGCTAGGCGGGTTGGGTATTTGGTGGATAGTGGATGTAGTTCTCTTAATTACAAATAGTTTACACCCTGAAGATGGGAGTAATTGGAATCCTTATGTTTAACATTTTCCCTGCAACATACGACACTACAGTGTATTGCGCGGTGTAACAGTCTTGCGGCTTGTAAACCTGTTGTACATAAAATCTGGATCATAGGTGAACACAAATGCTGTGTTTATTGGTGCTACAAGACTGCAAGTGGAAAAATTTGTTTATTCATAAATTGATGCTAAAAAATACAATGTTTCTGTGAATTATCAGCGCATCTCCAGTGTATAGAAGACAGCACAGTTTAGTGCCACTACCCGCAACACTGACTCATTGTGATATATGAGCACTGCAATCACAGTGTTAAATATTGTATTTTGGACATCTTAGACTTTTATATTTGTCATATTGTTGTTGTATAGAATCAAAACATTTAATCAAAAATTAGGTGCCCAACTTAGTCCAAAATGTAATTTTCACAGATGTTATGTTTTCTAGTACTTATAATAGAGTTTAGGAATTTTCATTTATTTTTATTGTGAAAGAGTAAGAAACGCGCTTGCAGGCCACCTGATGTTGAGTGGTCACTGCAGCCCATGGACAACCACATCCAATCTCAAATAGAACAGAAGTTCTATATAAGGATGGATCCGGGTGCGTTCTAACTCTTGAGGACTAAGATGGTCGCCTCCAATTATGTGTATACGATATATATCACAACAAGAGAGTTATTATTTTAATGATGCAAATATCTTCATCAATGTGTAATTCATATGCAATCATACTGTATAATATTATGTTTCATAAGTGGGTGGAAGTAACAAATAATCAATGTATATTTGCAAAATCTACATTGATTATTTGTTATTTCCTTTTTTAATTTTTACTTTACAATGGTGGTACCTCTCCTTCCCCCATTGAACTGTTCTACCATCATGCAAAACCAACCTGTTGCCAATAATACCTTTATAAGAAGCTAAGCTAGCCTTTATAAAAGCTAAATTGTCCTGATTGAAATAATAATAAGCAAGTCTAAGCATTTGACCGGTATAATTGTTATGATATGTAATTTTTATGATTGTTATAAATAAAAATGTAAATAACTCTGTATATATTAGGTTATTTTTAAATAAATTAAATCTGTAAGGTTTTTGTTTTTGTTTTTTTTTGAGCATTTGAAAACAGATACCTTTACCTAACCTATGATCTAAGTTACATACAAGCTGTTTTAAAATATGTATGCTGTTTGTATAAAATTTCTTGTATCATATTTATATTATAATCAGCAATATCAACCTACTTTCGCTCAAGTAGGAGAGCATATAAGCAGAACTCTACTACAGCTTAAATGGTATATGCCAGTAATGATCTCAGTTGACAACTTTTCAAATATTTTAAACATTCATAGGTATTCATCAATTTATAGATAAAATTTAAAGAATTATACAAATTAACAGTCTTCGTGAATCACAACATCCATTATTGATAAGTGATAACTTTTACAGTGATACAGTAATCTATAATAGTTTTTTTTTTCATAAATTATAGTCTGAAATATTCTGATCCAATCATGAATGGAAGCAACATATCATAGTGAGCAATTATGTCTGAAAATTTCATAGGTTTTAAAGGAATTACTTTTTTATGTACAAGCAACAATAACTCTTAAAACAGATGGACTACATGTCCATTACCTACCAATGTCCAATACCTACCCATAACCTTCAGCTTGGTATCAATATTATCCTACCTAAACAAATTAGATGTTAAATAGCAAGGATAGATCAAATAATGTTTGAATAGTATTATAACAGGTAAAACTAGTTCAGCCAAAAAGGACTGGATGGAAAAGAGGTATGTTTTGGAATTTCTTTCGCCACCTCTTCTTCAAAACGAAACACCACGCGAGTTGGTGGTAGTTTATTGACGTTCATCAAGAGTTCTATAAAGAATCTACTTTGAATAAAAATATTTTGATTTTGATTTCAACTCCCAATTAGAGGTAGTTAAGTATACATGTAAATAGGTGGCAAACAAACAATAAGAGTATCTATAAGAGTATGAATCTAAATGTAATTTAAATCATACTCATAGTCATAGGGAATCATAGGGAGTACATCCATAAAGCATTAGAGCAATCACTTTTAGATCATGTGACAAGTAGTAAAAAGTGTATGAACTATTGGGGGCTTATGAAGTTCATCATTATGTAAACTAAGCAAACTAAGCTATTCTAACAACTGTCTCTTCTAGAAATTTTTAAGATACTATTTGCAAAGTTCACAAGAACTTATGTAATTAGTAATTTCAATTAAACTATGATAAGGATCTAAATTTAAAATAAAAGAGCAGAGAAGTTAGTTAAAATGTATATTTAGCTTATGCCACAAGAGCGGAGGCGGTGCTTGATTCATACTTCCAGTTGGGGGGAAGCACACTCTTTGTTTTGTAGTAGCGGGCCAGCCTGTGGATTCTGGATTCGACAAGAATCAGCCGGAATTTGCTGTCCTTGTCCTTCCTGTTACGTTCCAAGTGTTTCCTCATGGCTACGGCCTTCTTGATAAGGTAATATAGATCCTCGGGTAGATCAGGGGCAAGACCCATAGCCTTCATAATACGGAGGATCTTCTTGCCAGTGACAAATCTGACTTGGGCAACTCCATGAGAATCCCTGAGCATGACACCTGTAATAAATAAATTATTAACTTAAGTTAAGGAATAAGTAATTGATTAATTTGGCTGTTATGTTGTGTTTGATAGCTTCTGAAACCTGTGTCAATTGGTTGCAAGTGACTTGTAAGATTATCTTATAATAATTATTATTATTTTAAATTGATAAATTCACCAAATCTATACTGTTAGGCCAGTCCGAGTCGTAGACTGGCCCAACAATATAGCCATCATCTTAGAGAACTTTTATAAAAAATACTCAAGTAGTCAAGATTCTTCACAATATTTCCATCATCATTTAAGCTATACTAATAACCTTCTTAATACGTTAGGCAGTAATTTCGTCAAAGATTTGCGTCAAAGATTTGAAACCTATACTCCTATTGCTTATATGTGTGCAAAATAGGTTTGCTAAACAGGGTTTGTTGCTTAAACATGATTTTGTGTACAGCTTAGTAACAACTTAACATTAAGCGGGAACCTCTTTATTTTGTAACAAACTATTGGTTAAATGCTGCTACTAAAAAAAAATGTTTTAAAAAATAAAATGAAAAGCGGACATAATATGACTTATTCTAAAATTAAAATGAATATATATAAAATACACTAAAAGGTATTTCTTGTTAAAAACGAAGTGAAATTATTCGGTATATATACATACCGATTTGTGAAGGAGTGAGACCTTTTTTGCCCAATTTGAATATCTGTTCTTTTACATCATCAGCGGTCAGTTTCAACCATGTGGGCACACTACGGCGGTACGGGAGCGCCGACTGGGAGATACCCTTACTGAAACACAAGAAACACCGCTTGAAAACTGCGCCATGTGGTCCGACACACGTCTCTAGGTTAGACAGTCACCAATATTTTTTAACAATATAATCTGCAAACTTTATATTACACAGTTGCAGAATGATTTTCACAAGGGAAAAACATGAAAATTACCCAGGTGCGTGCATACGACCCATGGTTACGGCTTTTTATAAAATCGCCGATCTGACAACGACAACAAGGGAAATTAAAAAGATGGTTGCCGGAAGACGATCTTTCATTCAATTTCAAGTGCACAGAGAATTAATCCCTTAATTTGTTCTCTATGGTCATTTGCTGTTCGTTCATTCCTTGCTTAGTGTTGTCGAAGAAATTTGAAAAAAAAAAACATTGAATAATTATTTTTATTCTTGATTCTTCTTTCTTTATTCATAAGAAAAATAGTATAAGTATAAATACACACATGTACTATGTCTAAAAAATGCAAATGATGGAAGTATAGAAATGTTATATGATTACATCGTTGTTGCTTTAAAAATATAATTGTCGAATCGAATTTTAATCTGACAGTTGACACAACCTGTTTACTAAAGTTCCTAGACACAACCTAGGAACTCAAATAACTGAAGAAGTTGTAAAAATGGCAGAAAAATATGGAATATCCGAAGCAGAATTCCAGGTTATCCAAAAGCAGGCCGCAAGGCGTGCTGAAATGAGACGGGAGTTCCTCAAACAGAGGACCAATCCTTGGAAAAATGCTTCAGAAGCTGGATATGTTGTGAGTATAATTACGTAATTATTTTAATAAATCTATAGACTTGGTTTTATTAAATAAAAGTGTATTAACAGAAAGCAAATATTTTGTTGTAGTTCGACGCAGCCCACCAAAGGTTCATAGCTTTAAAAGTCACACAGTTTGAATTTTTCAAGCCGACCAGAAGAAATGCATTGTTTGGTATTTTCGCTACTGTTGTGCCGATGTTCGCCTATGGCTACCTCATTTGGAATGAACGTAACGATCGTGAACAAAAGATCCGAAGAGGAGAATTTCTGTACAAGGACAGACCATTCAAATTAATTTAGAGATAAATGTGTAAATCATGCGTAGAAAATCAATATTTATGTTATGTTTATTAAATTGAATAGATTTTTTTCCTCGGCTGTACTTTACAATGGAACTGGCCAGCAACATTCTGTTTCAAAAGTTTAATGAAATAATTAACCTCCTGTCATGTATGTCATCTATTGTTTCTGTTGTGAATAAAGCTACTTTTGAAAACATTAAGAATGTGTGATTATGGATTTTCCGATATTGATTGTAAGATCATTTGCGCGCAAATTGAACGACGTGCTAAATATCGTGAAGAATTCCTACGTCTGAGAACAGATCCGTGTAAAAATTCTCAGGAGGCTGGTCATGTTGTTAGTATATATAGTTAGATTTTAAATCATATTTATTATAGAATATGAAAATCTTAAACATAAATATAATAAAAGCCTAACCTAAACAATCTAGAGGCAGTCTGTACCCATGCAGCATGGTTCTAAGAATGCTTGCTGCATTCTCGGGTTGAACAGCAATTGCAATTCTCTGCACAAGATATGAACCAGCTCTCTTACAGCCTAATATGTAAGATGTGAAAAGAACCCAATTTAAAGGAATAAATGGATTTTTCTAAGCAGGTTGGCATAGATGTCACTGTCTCTGTTTTTTTCTCAAGTGGCACGCAGACAAACCAATATGAATGGATATGACCTTAAACTGATATCATTGAACCAGATCTCACAATTCACATCATTTTATTTATCAATATTTCTAATAAGATGTATGGATTGTGGTCTTAGATGGTCACCTTACAATTGTAGTTGCCGGTTACATTTACAAGTAGCTGGTAACTGTACCTCAGCAATTGACACAAAACTTGTTTCATGGCAGATTATAGGAGGGAGGACTGTAACTCCCCAAACAGTTGTTTCACCTGCTGACATAACATATATTTTGCATAATAGATAACTAGGTAAATACTCAAGCATAAATTATATCGTGAGTTTAACCCTTTCCCTGCGGGTCCAACATTGCTGTGTATTGAGCAGTGTGACACGCTTGCGTCTTGTACACACCTGTGTTGTACGTACAAATCTGTATGAATTACGGGCGAACACAAATGCTGTGTTTACTGTGGGGATACAAGACAAGATGGAATGTTCACCATATTAGGTCTCTGTTTGTTATAGATAATACAGATGCTAAAAATACAATATTTCAGTAAATTTTCGGCGCATCTTCTGTCTAGACAAATATGCTCCAGTTAATTGTGGCCTCCGGCGATGCTGGCTCGATCTATGTATATGAGCATTGCAGTGAAAGTCTTAAACCAATTCTCAATACTATTCCAGTTTGACCCGGCCATTCAACGGTTCACGGCTTTGAAAGCCACTCAGTATGAATATTTTTTCCCGACTCGTAGGAATATTATGTTTTCGTTATTTGGTGTGGTACTGCCAATGATGTCTTATGGATACTTGATCTGGAACCAACGTTCAAAGTTTCATCAGGATTGTCGGTGTGGCAGAATTAGGTACCGTGATAGAACTCATAAATTAATATAAACTGAGATTGTAACAAGAAGCCTTGTTTTATTATTATTATTTTATGCGGTGTACACTTTAAAGGTTTTGTTATATTACAAATTATAGTTTTAATTCCTGGTCGAAAAACTATAATTATGATCATTGTAGTGTTTAGCCAGATACAATATTAGGGAAATTTTCAAACATTTGTGCACAAAGCCATTATAAATGATCTATTATCTATTATGGACTACTTACGATTCTTTTTACTCAGATACATTATTATTTTAAGTTTTGTACAATATAAAAGAAATTGAATTTTATTTGAATTAAAAGAACTTATGATATATTACTTAACTTCAGTATAGTTAGTCTGTAGATAAAAATAAATACAATCATTTTTAGCACTTAATATATTTCATAAAGCTTATAACGTAATAATAACAACTATTGAAAATTATGAATTGAGGGTTTAGCGGTCATCGAGAGACTTATCTCTTGTGATCACAGAGTCTTCAAACTTCACCATGTACGTGGTACCTTTATGCCAATGTGCAGTAACCTTGGCTGGCTGAAACATTAAGAAGAAACCACTTTACTTTATACACTATGTAAAAAAACAAGACCATAAACAGAAAGTAAAAAAAACTTTTCACATTGGGAACAGTCTCTTTGAGTCAACCTCTATGTATATTTAAGGACTAAGGAAATATACACTGAATACAAAGCACACACAACTTTTAGGTGCTTTATGTACACGTAAGGATGGGGCCACTTTCATAATCCACCGTAGAGCAGATCTTGTTTTGATTGGAGAGGTGTGGCCGTTTATGTATTGAGGCGTCCTTCACATGCAACCATAAAGCAGATCTTGTGATTCATTTGTAGAAGTGCGGTCGCTGGCTACACTTACAAGCAAAGCAAACATCTCAATCCTCAGGAGTTAACAACATATCTATGCATAACTACAGACAGGATTTTAATTTTGAGTTTGCAACTTGTACACACGTGCCGTATTACGTCGGTGGTATAGGACCGATGGGGGATATTGTCTGTGTACTTGTAGATGCTACATTGATGTTCAAAACTACAATATATGTGTGATATGTCGGCGCATCTCCACTCTAGAGAAAAGAGTTTTTCTACGTCCCGCAATCCTGACTTGATGTAATTATATGAGCCCTGAAGTCACTTAAAATCAAATTGTCTGCATGCCCATTAGTTACTTTATGAGCATAAAAAAGCTACTATTACTAGGATTTGCAATGACCTCACAGGGCTCTAGACTTCATAGGCACTATGAATATAAAAAAACTTATGTATGTGCATACAAATCCGCTCTTGGTGAGTACAGCTTCAATAATCCCAGCGTTAAAAGTAGCACAGTTCAGAGAGCCTTTGTCTTTTGGTACACTAATAAACTTGTTCACCTGAAAAGAACAAAAAGTTTATTATAGTTATATCATCATATATCATATACATGTATTTAAATTTATAGCAAGAGTTACAGCAATGGTATTTGCTCAAATTATAAGAGAACCAATTTAGGGTAGGCCTGTCTAATGTTGGGATTTTTTTTCTTTCATATAATTTACTGCTCTGGTCAAGCAATTTTACGTCCATTATTTGTCAGAACAATTTATAATCTGATAAACAGCATAGAAAATAATTTTATCAATAATTTCTATGTCTATGCTGATAAACAGCATAGACATAGAAATTAATTTGTATCCTAATTATCCCTTTTCATATTAGAACATGCATTTTTACTTGACAATTGATAGAAAGATTACAATTGGAATTTTTCAGTTCTCAAGTACACTGTCACATTTTTGTTTAACCTCAATGGGGATTTGTATTAATATGGAATAAAAGATGGGTGTTCAAGTGCGGCAGTGACCGCTGCCATCAGTTATCTACAAGCTCCTTCGTCATCTAATCCTACATAAAAAAATATGAATTCATACCAGAGCATCTTTTTCAATGATATAGTATGTCCTCTCATCATCATTGGCATGTTCTAACTTATCAGCCTCCTTGCCGAATAAGACCTGAAATTATATAAAAAAAAACACTTGATAAATTAATCTTAAATTTTGTATATTGTTCCTAAAGTTGACTATGGCAAACTAAAAAGATACTGCTATGATTTTACTTTGTATATATTTCATACTTAATGGATTACTGACTCAACTCAAATCTCAATAGATGTTGCTATGCGGTCTTATTCTATTTGTTGTATAAAATTAAACTGATATATCACTGGGTAGGAATAATGCATAATTTCCATTTAATTCAAATTGTATATGGTGATGGCGCTAACAGAAGCCTATATCTGTATGTAACTCAATTGGGATCTATCTACTTACGGGTTAGTGTTCCATTAACCATGCCATATATATCCTTATAGTTGTATGTGACAATGAATGACTCCATTTTAAAAATGAAACAAATTAATTCACTTTACACTTTATACTTCACATAGTGTAAGGTGTAAGTCATCAGGGCCATCATGCACATTAGTAACCAACTTCACATAGAACAGAGGACTAAGATGGTTATTTATTTGAAAGTGATCTAGCAAACACATCCTTTGATTCCTTTTACCAAAGCATAAAAATATTTAACATTACAAACAGGTGCATGTTTCTTGGTTAACCCTGTCACAGCCACAGTCTGTTATACCCAACAAATTGTTTTGGACGTTCAAATGCCAATGTCGGGTAATGCCGACACAAACGTTAAGCAAAAATAAAACTATTAATGCTATATTTTTCGCTGTATTTTTATCGCCTATACCTTGCCAACCAATGTTTATTTAGTATATTGGTTACACTTTCCCTAATCGTCATTTATATGATGTCTATAAATGTCGTTCGCAACATTATGCAAAATTATGCCTAAAGGCTTAGGTGCTAGGTGCACGCGAAGTGAATAAAAGCTTAGCAGTGAAAGGGTTGAACAAAATAGATTCTACCAATTTTTAAAACTTTCCCTGCGGCTAATAACACTGCTGTCTATTGCAGTGTAAAGCTCTTACCTATGGCTTGTCTACACCTATCATGTACGTACAAAATCTGTATGGATTACGGTCAAACAATTGTATCTATGTTGGCACTACAAGACTGGGAGCAGAAACAATGTGCATGTATGCCACATGGATGCTAAAAAATACAATATCTCAGTAAATTGTGGGTACATCTTGGGTCTAAAGAATACAGGTCATTTAATGCCACCTCCCACAACACTCGACTGGCAGTAATATATTAGCACTGCTGTCTTGTTACCCACTCGATGCTGCCCACTAATAATAAAACCCAGGTAGACTGCATTCTGTTCTACTGGTATGCTAAATACAAAATTACCTTCCACAATGTAGACTTGACGAATAGTAACATGTTAAGTAGCTTTATCTCTCTCTTGCTGTTTCTCTCTCTCACAAAGTACAGGTCTAGGATCCTGGTGCCTACATCCTGACCAATATCTGAGAGTCTGAAAACAAGTTTAATTAGCAATATGTAATTAAATTGATGTTGTTATTCACAACTTATATTGCAGGCTTGAAACCAGATGTGTGAACTAGTAATGTGATTTACTGTTATTATGTTCTACTTAGCTGTATGAAGTCCTTACTTTGACCCATACTGCTGAGGCAGACAATCTAGAGATCAATATTACCAATCCTGAATTCGGATTTCTTCACTAAATGTAAAAGAGAACATTTTCCACTGTAAACTTTAAGTTAACTTTCAAGCATGAAGTATAATTTCTAGCATGATACCTCATGCTTAAAATCAATTTAACTTATTCATAACTCAGGATGGAATTATTGTAGGTGCAGATGAAACATTTAGGTGATTGTTGTTACAGTTAAGTATGATAATTGGGAAATTTCTATTATACACTGGACATAAGGTACTTACTTATTCTGAAGTTCTGTTAAGGACTGCGATCGATTCTGACAATACTGGACTATTTCGGAGAAAAGAAGTGTGTAAAATGCTAACGAAATTTCACCTTTCCCCTTTGGGAGTGGTTTATCCAATATTGATGTCTTGGACCGACTTGACGACATAATGGTAGACATGAGTTTCGCAACTTGGTTGCTACGTAAATCTGGGATTCGTTGTCGTAACTAAACCATTTATTTATTTGTCACGATTTGTGTGGAAACATATTACTCTGAATTCATTTCATCTGAATCAATCAAACTTATCAAACACCTCTTTTGCCGTCAATGTCAGTGTCAAATGACAATGAAAAATGTGAACTATCAAAACAGTGTATAGACCACTGTACTAAAGCGTTTTGTTGTTAGTAAAGTGATTACAATTGGGTTCAATAATAATTAATAAAGCATGCTATATCTTATTTCTTTATATGCAACAATAATTTATCCTTTAAAATAAAACATGTTAATATTGTATTTATATTTATTATTTTTTGAAATGAAAATTCTCATTCTTATGAATCGTTTTTTATCTGTATTAGTCAGAACGGATGATCCATGACGGATGTCAATTGTCAACCAGACATCAGCCTAGGAACTAATTTCATTTTATTAATTTATACGCAAAATTGGACTGGCCTTTGTTGTTACAAATTTATGTTAGAAAAATGGTGGACCCAATATTCGATTATCAGTTTAGACTGATCTTGATTGGTGATAGTACGGTAGGAAAGAGTTCACTGCTGAAATATTTCACCGACGGAAAATTCGCGGAGGTGAGTTCCTATCCATTGTTTTTGTTTTCGATTTACGTTTTGTAAAGTGACGAGTAAATTACGCGTTAAATTTTAGCTCTCAGACCCGACCGTGGGTGTCGATTTCTTCGCACGGATCATTGAGGTCCAGGATGGCACACGAATCAAGTTACAGCTTTGGGACACAGCTGGCCAGGAACGGTTTAGGTCTATTACGAAATCATACTACAGGAACTCCGTTGGTGCGCTGCTCGTCTATGACGTGTGTAACAGATCTAGTTTTGAGCACATACCTTTATGGATGATGGAAGCAAAGAGACATATAGAACCTCACCGGCCAGTATTTGCATTAGTGGGGTGCAAGGTGGACCTAGTAGGCACAGATAACAAAAATGGCGCCAGAAGAGAAGTGTCATGTGAAGAAGCTAGAATGTTTGCAGAGGAAAATGGTACAATTTCTTAAATTCATTTGTCAAATGAAACAGTCATTGTTACGAGCTATTGTTGACTAATCATGCTTTACTTGTAGTCATATTGCATTACTACACTTCCACTCATGTATGCATTATTATGAAACTTGCTACTCTCCGTATAAACAGATACTAAATAAGCTTGTATCCATTTATACATACCATGTTATATCAAAACAAAGATATTAATAGATTTACCTTATTCCATTTCAATAATTATTAGACTTTATGATCTATTTTATATATAGCTATTTTATAAAAGTTTTTTTATTTTTATTTCAAAGTAAAGGTTTTTTATTTTTATTTTCTGCATGTAAAATATTTACAGTTCTATAAAAACTTAAGCTATGATAGTATGTATAGAAACTTATCAATAAAAATCATGTAATGCATGAACAATGCACTTTTTGCAATGAAATTTTAATGCACTTAGCACATTATAATACTTGGAGAAAAACAAGCTGATCATTGCATATTTTTCAGGCCTTCATCATGTGGAAACATCAGCTAAAACCGGCCTAAACGTTGAAGAGGCATTTGTACTTGTTGCTCAAGAAGTGTACAATCGTATACAGACAGGTGAATACAAAGTTGAGGACGGTTGGGATGGTATTAAGACCGGTTTCAACCGGCCAAACGGGATGGACTTTAACCTCCTGGAAGCCGAAACTGTTCAATCCACCTGCTGCTAAAGCATAATGTATTTGCTGTACATATTGACTCACATTAGAATAGTTACGGTAATGTAACATAAGCATAATATTATATATGAACTGTAGATAAGATTTGTCACCGAAAAGCAGATGTAAACACTGCTGTGCATCGCCTATAGTGCATAAAATTTATATAATTATTGACATACTTAATGTTAGGTAGTGTCCAATCGAAGCTTGGGCTTTGGCCACTTTTGGCCAAGAAAATTACTGTAAAAGATCTTTGGCTTTGGTCAATAAAGGCTGAAAGTTTGGCTGACACCCAAAGTTTGTAATGAGTGTTGAAATTGGACATACTGTTAGGAATACGCGAGATCTCAATGGAGGTAGCAATGCAGGAGGGCATGGAATTGTCTTTTGTCGAATTTAACTTCTTAGGGTTTTAAAACCTTAAGTACTAGTTTCGGCTAAAATTACAAAAGCCTATTAATCGGCTTCAGTTTTGGTCAAATGGACCTTTGGTTGGACACTAAATATAGGTCACTTTTTATAGAAATGACGTATCTCATATTTATTATTCGCTATATTTTTTGTCTTGTCTCTTCCAGAAATTGCCAT
>DWON01006002.1:0-14316 GCA_018251015.1 Phocides pigmalion okeechobee
AAAACTAAATGAATTGTAGTCAACAATTATAGGACTTGTAGAAGATAGCGGAACGTTGAAGACGGAATCCAATCACGAAATTATAGTCGTAACGTCTTTACAGTTTAAAGTATTTAACGTGTTAGGTACAATGGTAAGGAACCTGTCTACAGTCCTCAGGGATAACGTCGTAAGGCGCACCAAGCTAACATTTCTAACTTAATGTTGGTAATCAATGGCTACGGATTTTAAGCGTACGTGATATCAATTAAATGGCAAGCTTCTTTGGCATTTTTATGTTTTAGTAATACTCAACATGTTTTATGTATCTAATTTATATAGTTATTTACTTTTACGAACCACGGTTGACCACCACTCAAACTAATTAACAACGTACATAAAAAAGAAAAGGGAAGAATAAAGGAACAAAATAAATTAAACATATTTTATACATTAATAATTAAATATAAAAAATATTGCTCTCAGAAAACATATGGCATGCAATCTGAACCTCCTTGCAACCATCTGCAAACAGATAAAAGTAAGGGAATATATCTATGAGGGAGTTGAAAACGGACTGGATGCGAGGATATTAATAGAAGTAGCAAACGACCACACCGTCCCCGTGATATAAACCGATTGCTGCTGCCTATGTAAATTTGATCCTAAACAAACATAGATTATGAGACCTACTATAATACTTAAACTACTTTAAAGTGTAAAGAAACGCAAGACAATTAGAAATCAAAGATTGGTTTTATTTAAAATACAAATCAATACAGCACTGCTGCACTGCCGCTATGAGCGGGTGTGACAGTGCGGTGCCTACAGCAGATGAGCGGAGCGTCGGCAACCCTACCGAGTCCACCTGCCGGCTGGCCGCGCGTCCTATTAAGTCGTCCCACGTCGCGGTTTGGCGCAAACACAAGCAACACTCGGCAACGGGACTCGAGGGTCCTCCGCTCGAGCACGCACTTCACTTGGAAATTAAACGCGATGACAAAACCGTGTACTGTTCAACTGTAAAATACTAACGTAAACCAAATGTTTATTGTTGCGACTGGCTGTCAACTTGGAACAAAACTGTGGGCTTATGAATAAAGCTGCCCACGTACGAGCAATCGTTTTAGTGCTTCAAATCAATAACGATATGTTCTTGTAAAAGTAAAATATTTAGCATGCATACACTTAGCGACCCAAGTGTTAATTACTCACTACGTCGTGGACGTTACTAATAATTTTTAATTACAGACAAATTTAACTTCAAATATAAAGTGTAAAATGTTAAGTTGAAGCAGTGAAAGTTGAAGAATTTGAAGTTACGTTAAGATTTTTCCGTGGTTGAGGTTTATTATAATTAGTCAGAGACGTTATTAGAAATTTGGTCTTCTGAAAACATGGATTCATTCGTATGATTTTTATCTAGAATACCTCATTTTGATAACTAGTTTCTTTTACTTGAGACTTGAATATTAAACAGCTAAAGACATCCGTAACTGATTCCATGAAGAAGGGGTAGCTTATGCAAAGTTTATCACACATGCAAACACTTCTAAGAACTTACATCCCCCCATAAATATGTTCTTTGCCGCACATATCAGATTACAATAATTGGAGCACATTAGTGCAGATAGTGAACATTAAATTCTTCTATAATTTTAACCTGCAACATACTTTTATTCAGGCTACTATGTATCTCTTCAAATGAAAAGCAAACGAAAAAGTCTGGATGGATCGACGACTCCTCCCATGTTGCAAATGTCTATAGGCGTCGGTGACCACGTTCCATCAGTTGGCGCGTTTATTTTATCGCTAGTTGAAGATATAAAAAAATCATAATGGTAGCGTGGCGAGCGAGGTCTGAAGGCGCGGTGCATTTAGTGCAGATTGCGGCGCTCGCTTCATTTGCAGTAAACAAGCGCTCACGCCGCTCCGGAACGAACTACTTCGCCGGCCCGAGCTGCGGCTCCATTCGACTGCGGCGCTCATATATTACGTCGGCTCAGCGTTGCGGGAGGCGGCACTAAACTGAAGCATATTTGTCTACATTGAAGGTGCGCCGATAATTCACTGAAATATAGATTTTTTTAGCATAATATGTGTATCGTCTACGAAAACACAGACGTAATGTCCGCCCCCAGTCTTGTAGCGCCGGCATAAATATTTTTGTTCGTCCGTAAACCATCACAACGTACGTACGAGCGAACAAATGTACGTACAAGACAAGTGTGTACACGCCGCAAGCGCGCTACGCCGCGCAATACACAGTAGTGTTGTACATCGCAGGGAAAGTGTTAACTATTGTTGGGTCTTGACTTTGTTTGAGGATCCTTTCAAGACTTGAAGTGGTCAGCAACTGTTGTTCGTCATAAATTACATATTACAATATTTGCACGATATAAAACCTATAAAACCTACAATACCATTTGTATTTATCGTTCAGGCAGATAAGCCTGTTTAAATATTGAATTCATATGGCTGGTTTAGTTCTGGGTATTTATGCACTTATTCTTTTGTATTATTATATTAGTATTGACTTTCAAAATTATAACTTATTTATCACATTAAACAGACGTGTCGTATTGCTGAAGTTGTTTAGGAACATTAATCAAATTAAATCCGCCAGCTAAATGCCTTAAGTGCTTTCATTTAAATGGTGTTTTAACCACACAGTGCAAATAAATATAGTATTTAAATACGTTCCATTCGCCCGCTGTAATGGCGCGTTGCCGTGCCGGTCGCCATTAACAAAACAATTAGCGCTAGAACCTCGAACCTGGGACCGGTACAAGTCCAACTCCACTCGCGGTGGTGAACTAGATTTTATTTTTGAGATCGTATGCCCCCACCGCCATCCATAATCTTGCATCCCACTCCAAATAGGACGAGAGTTCTCTGTAAAGTCGACCACATAGTTTCTCATCAACAAAATGAAATGCCTTCTAATGAATATTACATTTGCTGCCACACTCTGTAAACCGAAGCGGTGAAACCGCCACAATCGCATCATAAATACACACATATATGGTATTACTATTGTTAATACCTATCTTATTGTATAAAAGTATGAACAAGTTGTGTTTTACGGAGTAAACATTATCTTAAATCGGCAGAATCATCAATTAAAAACCTTCAACTTGGACCATTTTTAATTATGACAGTCAAAATATCTCCACATTTATTTATTATTGCATTAAAGCTAGTTTTAAGAGCTCAATGTGTATTGTCATTGCATATTAAATAAAGACGTGGTGGATATCTCAGAGATCGGATCAGCTGAACAAGATATAATCTCACGCGATTCGTTGACCATAAAATTTCTTTACGGGAGACAAAGTCCACATTACGTTCCAGTAGAAATATGTAAAAAAATCAAGTTAACAATTGCTACAACCTATACTATTCATCCTATCCTATGGATTACCAGGCGGAAGGGTATCTGACCAGATATATCATTACAAGGATAACAATTGGAAAGGAAAGATTCTAGAGTGGCATTGCGTTAAGCCTTTTGTCTAGAACAAGAAAGAAAGAAAGAAAGAAGAACCTGGTCGCTTCTCGATCACAAGGACTAATGAACGAAAAGTGCCAGCGGGAAAGCTTTTACTTCAGTAGTTAAAGGATTACATCTAGTGGCGTAAAAGAGGAGAGTCCGATACCAGAGTAGAATAGTGGTTGTCGGACACACATTACTGAGGCGACCATCTTAGTCCTCAAGAGTACGAACGCATCCGCGTCCATCCTTAAATAGAACTTCTGTTCTATTTGAGATTGGATGTGGTTGTCTATGGGCTGTAGTGACCACTTAACTCAGGTGGCCTGCATGCCCGTTTCTTACTCTTTCACAAAAAAAAAAAGTTCTCAAAATAATTATGAATGAAAAGCTGCAAGAATTTTTTTTTCTTGAAGAAGAAGAAGATTTTTTTGTGTGAGAAGAATAGCAAACATGCATGCAAACCACTGGATATTAAGTAGTCGCAGCCCATAGACATCCACGTACAACCACAAACACGGCTGAAAGCCTATCTGAGCTCGAACGTTGCTACTCCTGAGGACTAAGATGAAGGCGGTGGTATCCCCGGTCGAACTATATTTCTCCCACCTTTATGATAAAAGAGTAGAAATCATTCAATTTCAAACATGACTATGTATCAGATGTCGTACGCCACTCAGTTTTATTGGTCGCCTCGCTTGTGAATGTGACCGTTAGCTACGGGAATCCAGTAATTGATTAATGAAATAGTGTCGGGCTAGCAGTGATCCTCAGGATCAGGACAAAAGGGTATGTCAGCCTTTTACTGACTAAAACTATTTCTGCTCAGCCGCTGTATCCCAATCGGACATCTGCCCTCATACCGATAGGCTTCAACCCGACATAACTTCCTGACGGACTCACCTATGGGAATGGTTTATGATTCTATCATCAACTAAACTACGTCACGAATAACAAATAAATATTTCTTAGCACCAGATTTGCCTTTCATGAGATCCTACTGAGAGATTCAATATGGGAACCCCTTGCCATCCTTATGCGCCAATAAATTTAGTACAAACACCGTCCAGCGATATGATAATTAATTTCATTGGATTGCAGATATTGCGCAACGCCATCACCGGATCCGCTTCGGACAAACTAGTCGCAATGGCGATCGCTATCGGACATCCAACTAACTTGTTTTGCTCTAGAACGAATGACAATAACCAGGCGGGCTGTCGTAAGTGACCAATAATTTGATTGTAATTTAATTAATTATTGACGGGCACTATCTGCGTGTCGAATGCAGGGTTCGAGTCCTGGCAAGGCTTCTTATTGTTTTCATCTATGGATAGAACAGGACTTTCAAATCAGTAGCAAATAGCAAGTAAAAAAAAATTGACTTCATAAGAACGACAAAGTAATTACTAATTTTATCGGAATGTTAATTATTAGATAATTTTGAACTCGACACTTCAAACTGCTATTTATTTATGAAAACATCGTCCTATCAAGGCATAGGTACGCGAACTTAAGATAAATAGGTATATAAATCGTCATAGTTTTATTTTTCGTGAGTGAGTTCAAATATAAATTAATGTCAGTAGGTATACCTCATAATCTTCGCGTGTGTTAGATAAGGTTACCGTTGACTGACTCTAACTGCCGATCGTATAGTCAGCCGCAGGCTACTGTCGGTATCATAATCTGAACTATCACGCATTGGAATATCGTTTGATTGGTTTGAAGACGCTTTATGAAACATGCATACTGCACAGGCAAGAGACGTTACTTAATATTCAATGAGACGAAAATTCATTTTATTTAAGGAAGGAAATTTATAATCGCGCGAAAATGTATCTTTCTTCCGTGTCTATAATCTACTACAAATTTTGTTTTATATAAATGAAGCAGAAGACAAGCAAGCATCTATTTTATGGAATTGCAGCAACAAATGAGCACTCAGTGGGTACGTCCTATAGCAAGTAGTTGCTACCACCCATGGTATAACCAAATTTATATAGGACAAGTGACCCAGACGAATTCAATCATAGATGTGTTGATACTGCCTAGAGGCGGTGAATGTAGGAAGTGTTAAGTTTTAGTCAAAGAATTCTGTATTTACATGGTTGGGCTATGGCCAACTTCGGCACGACCCCCGGAGCATTTATAATCTGCCGTGATACAATTCTTGTTTTTTAATTGAAGGGGAGCGTTTGCCGATCGCATTTACTAGCGAGGCGATAATCTAATCCGCAGGAGTGGCAACGCATCCATGTATGTATCGCACATGAGTTCAATCTTATTTGCGTTTGAACTTGGACGTGTAAATACCATTTAACATGAGGAGGCCTTCATGCTCATTTGCCACTTTTCTAATATAAAAAGCTGAGTATTGCCACGAATGACGCTTGAGCGACGAGCGTGCGGCCGGTGATGGGCACGTTACGTTAATAGGCAGGTAGGCGCTCGCTGGATATCGTAATTAGCGTGTTTCGGCGTCACGCTACCGCTCCGCGTCGCGGCTCTGTGCCTATTGGAGCCACACTAAATTCTATAATGCACTTCTGTTCTTAAATAATTTGACATCGAATGATTATGGTAAATAGGTAGATTAAAATGTATTAGTAATATACATATACTTACATACGCAACTCGGTAGATTTTTGCTCTTAATACAACATAAAAAGAGATATGACCACAAAACCGAAAAATAAAAACAGTAGTGCGGTCACAACTACTAATAAGTATGAATTTGTGAAAGCATTCATGAAAATTATTTATTAATAGCGTTAATCTGTGGTTTCGTCCATAAAAATCAAGCTCAAATGCCTACTACAAACTGTAAAGCAATACGGAATTTCAAAAATATTGCTCGGTCATTCGATAATAGTATCACACATTAGCCTATAACGAGACCAGGGCCGCACAAAAAACCGACAGCGTTTCACTTTTATATAATAGTAAGGACATAGGAAGAACATGTATCAAAATTGCTATAAATACGCGGACATATTTTTACACTCTATATTTCTACTAAACACAATATTTTTTTAGTATGTTTTAAGTTATTTGTAGTATGTTTCTTATGTAACAAAAGTAAGTGTTGGCTAAGATGAAGCGTACCGGCTCTAAGCGGAAGGCAGCAGCCTCTCCGCCCGCCATTTAATAACCTAATTGCGGGTTCCCAACCGCCGACCTCTCTCCGCTCACCGATTTTAGAGTTACTTCGTAAATTATCGCTATGATACTCTGGTCCCCACAAAAAAATTGTAAACGACTCCAAATTAAATGAAATTGAATCATTTTATTTCCAAAGTATATAATAAAACATGCATGCACTATTTATGGAGTACAATGGGGCAGAAAAAATCTTGAGTGGCGACCACGCCTAGGCAAAAGGAGCACAGGGCGTCCCCTAACCAGGTGGACCGAACACCTGATAAGAATAGCGGGTAACCGCTGGATGCAGAAGGCCATTTTTTTGTATTGAAAAAGTAACAAACGAGCGTGCAGGCCACCTGATTTTATATGTGCTCAGCAGTCCATGGACATCCACGCCCAGGCTTAAACAGAATTAATGTCTACCTGAAGTCGCCCATAGATGCGTTGCTAGTACTGATGACCGAGATGGTCGCCTCGATCATAAGTGTAGCCCTAAAGGTTTTATTGCTTAATGGTGGATTATGAGCACGGTGGTGGTACCTCCCCGGTCGAACTGTTACTCTACCACCTTGTAAATATATCATCAAGTTTTATCAGGCTATTCTAGAGAGATTGTACATTCAATGGGCATTTTCCCGACACAGTAAATCGGATTATTTATCGTATAATTAATTCATTAAATTATTTAATATTATAATAGAGTGCCGAGAGTTTTTTTCCGCCGGCTTTTTTCTCCCGGTCTACCTTAGCCAACAGAGCGCTCAAAGCGATGTATTGATGTTTAAGTTAATATTAAGTGTTTGTAAATACCTTACAATGAAATAAAATATTTGAATTTGAATTAAATAACTTAATATTTATTAATTAATTTATATAAAAAATATCAGAAAAAATAATAAGTTACAAATACAATCTAGACCCTTTTTTATTACAAGACAGTTCACACTTAGCCGCCGTAAGTAATAATTTGCAAAGAAATTATATCCTCCTTGTCTGGTGCACGGTGCTTACTGAGAACAGGATAACAGTAAGATATTAAGCTCTTATTATTGAGCTTTATAAGCTCGGCGATCGCACAAGCGTGGTCGCGTGACTTGTCTCATGCGCAATCTTTTATTGTCGAGCAAAGCTTTATGCGTGCAAAATATAATTCCTCGAATGCGCGTTGAAGTCTTTAGTTACAAGGACCTACATACGCGTTCCTTTTCTTTGGTTCACAAAATGTTATTTTGTTGTACAAACCACCTCACCAATACAACCACCAAAGTGGCTTAAAACCATTAAATACAGTCAGTACAGGAAAAATCAGATCAATGGTATGTTTTGTACATCAACGTTGATGTTTTTTTTTTTTTAATTATAATACGATCTTTTGCCGTGTGAGTCTTGTCATCAGACATTCATAGATATCAGTCTATGAATAGAATTAGTATAGGTGTATTTTAAATACAATAGGTGTATTTTAAATACACCTATATTATCCTCAACACATTGGTATACAATACGTTGTTAAGAAAGTTTCATGTCGAGCTGCGGAAAGCTCGACACGAAACTTTCTAAAGTTGAGAAACTTTAAAAATCGATGGATTGTTTTTATTATTTCTTCTTATGAAAACAAGAGATACTCGATTTTTTGTCGAGCCTGAAATTTCGTTACCTGTCACAGCTTCTCTGCACAGCCTCATATACACGTATATTGTAAGGCTCAATATATCGTTTTAAAATTATTGTTGTGTTCCCAAGGCAGTAACGATCCGTCATTGTGTTTCAGCCCGCGGGAATTCGTTGGTACGTCCCAATGCCCATTTCCGTCCCACAGATGGTGGCTGTCAATTATCGGGTTGCCCTGTGTTGCCCGGTGCCCAGTGCCCGGTGCCCGTATTAACGACCGCCGGAGGGTTGCAGCCATTACCCATTAGCGCGCATGACTTGCGCCCTGTGAGCCTGTCGTGAGCCTTAAGAGCGATTCAGGAGTGAAGCATTGAACGCATGTTTTATTGCCGGAAATTAAATTGAGACTAAGTTATTTGTTTTTACTCAAATAATCACTTTTTTTTCAAAACTGCATTTTTTTACTTTGCATTGTTTTAAAGGCACAAAAATATAACACATAAAGTTAAAAAATAGACTTTTTAACATCATGGCCAGTACTTAAAATATTAATCAACATAATATTTTTATACCAAATATTCATTAGTCTGCTTTGCAGATAAGACCAACACGTATGCCATGACAGCAAACATCATCATGCTCTATTATAATAACGCCATGCCAACAATTTTGTTGGTTGACGTCTCTTGGACTTCCTATCATGACATTTTTATTATTTTTAATGTAGTTGTAAAATAATGTGTATCGATTTGACAGCTCGACGTCTGACAGTACACTAACACGAGCCGTCGGCGTGGGAACCGCGCTACTGCACTAATCTGATTATAGATTTGTTTGGCTTTTATCAGAACAATATAATAACTACGGCTCGTTCGGTTGTTCTTTGTTGCGGATCGAGCATAATTCCGACATAATAATGTTCGTTACCGGAATAATGAGGCACGCAGAGCTTGTATAATTAGATCAATTTTGTTTCTGATCGTCATTGATTAATATATTTATCTTCTAACAATCTGATTGATATTCAAATTTATTTCTTGTAAAGGGTAATTTTTGTTGACATTAGTGTATGGATATTATGGAATATTTATTTTTATGAATTGTACAAGATTAATACGATAGAAAGCTCAAAGGTATTCGTAGTAGAATTATTGCAACAAGCTTACAACTAAGTTTCACTTTACATTTATTCACTAATACGGCCTGGTAGCTCTAGCATAATATGTATAATAAATTTACTGTAGTAATAATTATTTTTTATTGTCATTAGACATTATAGGTATTAAGTATTTTATAGAAATTAAGGTTAATATTTAAGTATTTTACGTGAATTATAGTAATTTTCGTTGATCGTTCGTTTCGTTTTTATGACATGTATGTTTAGTTATTTTGAATTATAATTTAAAGCTCATTATACTGATGTTGTTTTTATTTTATACCTGGTTGCGTGAAATATATTTATCAATTATATAAATACGTTGTAATTTTTTAATATTCGTGTAAATTAAATTATCAAATAATTGATTGAGCATATGTAGAGCTCTCGCTCTCGCTCTTGTTTGTTAGAAACTACAGAATATACAGTGTATTATCGGAAATTGGTTCATTCAATCTGTTAATTAGAAAGTATTTTGGTTCAATTCAAATAAAACCAAACACTTAATAGGACGTTAATGTCGCATTACACTCAGAAAGTTAATTGTAATAAAAATAAGAGTCAATCTGTACAACGATTTATAAGTATTTGTAGTTCACACGAAACTCTATCTAAATAGGAGTATCAAGATACACATTTGAACATATCCGTTGTTTTACAAACGAGACGCGATCTCGTAAATCCAGGCAACGGTTCGTAGAGCGACAATGGCTGTACACTGGCCATTACGGGCCACGATTAAAGATAAAACACGCTCGTTTTGTAAGTCACACGCATTTACACACATTAATCACGGTAAAAGCTCGTGTTACTATAAACGGGTTTGGGTAATAATAGTCAAGGGTTTGTAAAGACCATAACAATAAAATTAAATACCTATATTACGTTATATACGACTTACGCGACGCGGCACCCAGTATTGATCTAACACTCAAGGGTTCCGGGTTAAGTGGTCACTGCAGCTCATGGACAACCACGTCCAATTTCAAATAGAACAGAAGTTATATTTAAGGATGGACGCGGATGCGTTCTTACATTTGAGGACTAAAATGGTCGCGTCCAATAATGTGTATCCGGCAACCACACCTCCCCAAGCGAAACACAATACATGAAGAACATGTTGCTTTACAGCGGGTTATGAGGGTGGCGGTGGTACTGACCCGGGCTCTAATGGCTCTACCACCTTTAAAGTAAAAATATTCTCTATTTTAAAAAGCTGGATATTTGTTACTTCTTCCGCCATATGTTAAACCACTTAATTCTTATCTAAAGAGCCTTGCATGTCGATTACAATTAAATTTACAAGAAAATAGTCTAAATTGTAACTTATTTCTAAATACCAGTTCTGCTAGAAAGTGCAAATATTAGACACTATATTACTCAGGGATTTACAGTTCTGGTTTATAGAAAGACTTTACATAGAACTAGATAGATATAGATAGATAGATCACTTTCTTGAAATATTTCATTTTAATTCTCCGTAGTAGCAACGTTTTGTGGTCAAATGTACTGTTCACTCTTGTTATATGCAGTTGGTAACAGACATCCATGAAATTCATTGTTCACTTACTAAGAAAGAAATAGAATATACTTATATTTGTATCACTTAACATCAGGTGGACTGCATGCTTCATTGCTGTTTCAGTTTCTTAAACGAAAAGATGGAGAAACAAAACGAAAGTCATATTAAGTGAGCACTAAATATTCGATTATTTGTCGGTTGCGTTGTAAACTCGACCAGTACGGTAACATATCGTTGATCTGACAATTCCATGCCATTCAAAGCGACGTTTACATTTCAAATCAATGCTACCTTCAATCAAAGTAACTTAGGCCAGCACCAGGTATGTCGTTCTCCATTAGAAGCACTCAGAGGTTTGACAAAGAATCAATAAGCCGTTTCGAAAGGAGATGGCAGATAGCTGCATCCATCAGATAAAGGTCACCGCACATGTCATAATATTGTTACGTACGGTGCACGCTGCTACAGTTTCGTGTACACACGTGAGAACCATACTGAACCAGGGCTGTCAAATCTCTCACAATTAGCATAACCCTATGATTGTAATGATGAACTTTCTCTTGTGCCTTAGATATGACAAATCGTTCTATTTATATTATAGCTATGATAATTTTAAAACTCCAACGAAAACTCTAAAACATAAAATTAATTTCTTATTATGTTATAATTAATTCGAGTCAAACTATCAATCAAGTCACTTTCCATTCCTGACAAATAAATTGATAATTTATTGCACCATTACCATTTTGACCTTATTACTAAACATTTTCCTAATTATATTTGTTTTTAAATAACGTCCCTGGAATTGAACCATCTATGAATAATTTGTGTAAAGGAGTAAAGCAGTCATCTTAAATTGTAAATGTTACTCCTTTATTATCCAATAGTGCAGTAACTTAGGGCGCTGGCAGCCCTGCCGGGGCGCAAGGCTTCGTGGAGACTGGGATCGCAGCGTAGTGTTCTTGAACTGTGACCGATGCTTCTCGATCCTTCATTCTTTATGGCAAAAAGTACATAAAGTTATTAACATTACAAAACTGTCTGTACCATACTTTACGCCATACCAAACAAATCATTACCCTAATAACATGCAACGTAAAGATAAAACCGAGATTAAAGACTATAAGTATGTGGTGCAACCGAAATATTGAGTACGTGGCCTGCTTATGTGAAACATTGTAAATTACTTGTCAAGCATACTTATTTATCACGTCATGTGATTAGGGCTGATAGATATTTGGCTTAAAGAATTCGTTTTTCCTTACAGTAAAAAAACACAGCCAGCGGACACAATTTTTAGATGCAACTAAATGTGCAAAGAAGTATAGAGTCTACTTGATGTTAAGTGATTGTTTCAGTCTCTCCACACATACACATCCAGCATCAAAAAGACAGAAAACTCATCAGGCGTCGTCCGCTGATTCGTTACTAGTCCTCAGGAATAAAATGATTGCCTCACTTGTACAATAGCCGGCAATCGCACCTCTCTATTCGTTGTCGAACCATACTTCTAGCAGCATGAACATTAAGAGCTGCCATTCTAGTCTCTCACACGAAGTTCCGGGGTTCAAATCCCTTACTCACACTTCTGATATTCAGAAGTTAGGCACGTACTAGAAAGTAGTGATCACTAACGGTAAAGGAAAACATCATAAATAAACCTGCATGATTCAGAGTTCTCCATTAAATTATCAAAAGTGTTTCAAGTCTAGCAATATGGTAGACTTGGTGATATGGCCCTCGAACACTCTGGTCATCGTGGTTGAACAGTTTGGTCAGCGTGGACTCGCCTAATATTTCCTTTTCTGAGAGGACAATTGTGTCTAACAAACGAACAGTAATGTTTGGATAATAAGACATAAACAGGTACAATGTTAATGTACGCGTATTATAACTATAGGAACAGCAGACAAATTTCTATGTTCATTATAAAATTTATATGCCGTTAAGCTGGTTTTGCTGCTTTAAATACATAGATGTAGCCGCAACCGGATGCGGATTAGTGCATCTTTAAATATTTATCTTAATGACGATATAAAATTACGCAGACATATTAATATGTAAAATACACCGACTGAATTCGAAGGTCACACACTTATGCATTTTATTAACACAAAAATGCCTAAAGTACAACATGATCGTTTCTAATGTCTTTTATTATGTTAAACACTTGAATAACTACGACAAACAAATCTTGGAAATTGCTTTGACTCCCAACAAGTAGAATAAAACACATTCTATTTTTAAACCATTTTAAATAAGTAGAAAATAAAATGTTCGTAAGTCACGACCGCGGCGCGCAGTCCCCGCGCCGTGTAATTGCGCCGATGCCCTCGCCGATCCGTAGCGCTCGGAGTGCCTGATATTCCGAATCACATAAAGATTTGCAAAACACATGATACAGACATTTAAAAAACAAATTAGGTGCAATTGTTTTTTTTTATCTCAAATCTGAAAATAATCAGAGTTTAACGTTTTTTAGCTAATAAAATAGAAGAGTGGAGTGGCTAATAAAATGGCGGTACCAGTTACATAATAAGATATACAGATTCCGCAATTGTATGTGTTTAAAACCATAATGTTTCCTTGGTCAGTGGTTATGTTACAAGCTCATATCATTCATAGACGCGTCGCATATGCGAAAGACATTTAAACTAAAAAAACAGCTACCTTTATGTTGTATTTTTGTTCAGTGTGGTACTTAAGATAATTTCTATCTGACGTTATCTTCCACATACCTGTCTTATCAGTCAATTCAAAATTTTTGTATCTGGCAATGCGAGATAAAACAAGCGGTGCATAAAAATCGCGAAAAACATTCGCCGCGCGTCAAAACATGTTATTTTGTTACAGTCGGATGCAGTCCGTCTGTCATAATCAAGGAACGTTCAACATTCACATGTGAACATGTCAGAATGCCTGTGTGTGCCGAAAAGCTATACAAGTGCACAGCGGGGCGGCAGTCGCGGGCGGCAGTCGCGGGCAGCACCAGAATGGATTTGCAATTACCAATCTTTAGTCGTTCAAATATTTTGCTACAATTACCTAAATTATTTATATAAAACTGTTGTCGATATCACACGCTAATTCTATAAAAATATCATGGAAACAATAAAACGTTTGGTCAACGCTGTTTGATAAAAGAGCTGGTTCATATCTCGCTTTGATATCCGTAATTCAGCACCCTATACTCATTTGTGTTAACACTAATAAATTTTAAATGTATTTTTATGTTTTTATTGCACATGTATATATTATTATAACATGTAAGGTTAAAAATTTTGCAATAGTACCTTACTTACATTTATCTGATAATTCCTTCATGTTAAGTAATATCAAAATCAAAATATTTTTATTCAAAGTAGATTCTTTACAGAATTCTTTTTGAACGTCAATAAACTACCACCG
>DWON01006003.1:0-14315 GCA_018251015.1 Phocides pigmalion okeechobee
GTGAAAGAAGATAGTAAACTACGGTTTTAAACTTATATCACTCACTATTAACGATTTTTGATTGCCGATATTTTGAAACAGGTACATATGTATAATAAAAACCTAAACAATCTAAAGAAAGTCCGTGCCCACGCGACATGGTTCCAAGAACACTTTGCTCTAACAACAAGGTAAAATAGAGCGAAATATCAACTTCTGCACGAACAACGCCGACGTCGAAGGCTATTCTTTTATTTAAAAAAGTGAAATAATCAGGTCCTTACTAAGCACTAAAACTGAATACCTAATATAGATGCCTTGTTACTACTCAAGAATAAGATTTCTACATCGCTTGTAAATTTAGCCAGAAGCCAATTTAGATGAAATGTTTCTAGCTCAGTGTTCTAATCCAGGATTATGAGGCACGGGGATTACCTATTTTGTAATAAAGTGTCAATTTGAAAAAACAAGATACTTGATAAATGTTGCGTATTGAAGATATAAACAAGATAGAGCAAATTGTTATCATCCATCATTTGGATAACAGGAAAAGTTTGCTGGAGATTAAACAAGATTTATTGATAAACACTTGGTTGTTGCTTAGAAGTTAAAACATTATATTATTTGCTTCATAGGTTAATGCAATCACCGTCTTTGGAACCATGCCGTATGGGCACGGACTCCCTTTAGATTTATTTTTTTAAGGTGGAAGAACTATAGTTCCACCGGGGAGGTACTACCGCCGCCGTCATAATCCGCCGTAAAGAATTACTTGTGTTTCGGTCGGAGAGGTGCAATTTCCAGCTACACTTTGAAATGAGGCGACCATCTTAGTCCTTAGGAGTAGCAATGCATCTATGTTCGAGCTCAGATAGGATTTCAGTCATATTTGTGATTTTACAGATATCTATGGGCTGCGTCTACTTACCATCAGGTGGTTTGCATGCTCGTTTGCTACTTTTCTCATATTAAAAAAAAGATTGTTAGGTTAGGTTTTATCATAATTAGTTTTAATAGTTCCATTATTGTAATTTTTATTTATTTATATAAAGTCTGTCAAAAATTTCGCTTTCCTATTATATTTATCTTTACCTTCTTCTAGAATCACACATCCTTTTGTATCCTGCACTCTTCTGATAGCTACTATAAGTCTGACCGATAAGATTATATACGTCTCCTCTAATTGGTTCTTCTCAAATTGACTCCATCTCTAACCCAACGTCTTCTCAAACATGTTCCCCTTTTTTTTGTTTTGATTTGTCTTATTTGGTCATTTTTTCCATAATTACTCCACGATGTTAACTACTCTTGATCTCATCTTGTCCGTTTATCTTCTTTCCTATAGTTACCATGCCTTAATCTCATAGATTCTTAGTCATTTTCTATGTCATGCAGGGGAATAGAGGAGAATAATGGAGTTGGCTTACTTCCGCACTGACACTCAACATTTAAGTAGTATGGTAGTAAGTATCTATGTATGTAACGGACTCTTTGAGCTAAATTTTCACCAATTTCCAACAGTCTAATTAAGAAGATTAAGTTGAAACTTTACACACGTATCGAAGATCGATGACTGATCGATGACGATCGCTGATGAAGCACCCTACGCATTTTTTGCATGGCACAATTTTTTCTTATTTATACTTTTTTTAGTTGGATTTTTTTATAAAAAACGTGTTTTTTTAGTTTTTTTTACTATTACTTATTAGCCAAATCTATGTACTCTTTTCTTCGGAGTAATCCTGTAGACCAAAAGTTTGATAAACAAATTTATCATTTAGAGATTTGCTTGACGGGGGATGTAACGGGATGAAAACCTTTGCATTATCTCTGCCGCGCGAAATATTAATGATCGGATGAAGGTTCTTTCCACATCACGCACGTTTGCGGTAAAATCGCAATTTATATTGCATGTAATTTTGGCTTAAACTTTTCGGTTATAAAAGCTTCAACTATGTATAAGCAGATTAAACGTTATAAAAATTAAATATTGAAAGGTACTGAAAGGCTGTATATTTGGGATTATATTTTTAAGAGCAGAGACAACAAAAACGACTTTCGACAATCGCCATCTACTGGGTTCAATTATAGCTAAGAAACATCGAGATGTCCCCATAATAGCAAAAAATATATATAAAATAGATTAATATCAGCAATTAAAAGTATTAATCGTCAGTACCCGTTGTATAGCAAAATGAATAATTTTTTCTATTGAAGAATATTGAGAAAATTTACGAACACACGCACACATGAATTTTATATTTAAAAATAGTGTATATTTTTACACATATACATAAAAGAATATTTTGTGGCTGTACCTTATATTAATTGGTCAATTTCAAACGAGCTCCACTTGCTCCATTAATCTAAATTATTATTAGTAAATGACATTTTCCAAGATGGAAAGATGTGTGATTTGGAGATTCTTTCGCCGACTCTTCTCCAAAATGAAACACCTTACGAGTCGGTGATAGTTTTATTGACGTTCAAAAAGAATTCTGTAAACAATCTATTTTGAATAACAAAAAAATATTTTGATTTTAATTATTCATTCAAGAAACACTCTAAATTCATATTATCGTCCAAAACACGATGCATCTTCACATACAAAATAAAAGTTGCCGCCATTTTTTGACAGTCATTACATTTTTAGGAATAGTAAAGGAATTAAAGGTATTTAAAATAATTAACTAAAGAGGTCAAACAAATAAAACTAATCTCATTTTAAATGACTATAATTTAAACGACTCGTTTAAGAAGTCCGAAATTAAGTGAAATTAATTGAACACATTATGGAAGGAAACGATTACTTAGGCCTCGGCCCGTTATCCTCGTTTTTATAATTTGAAACTTAATTTAATCTTGGTATATCTCAAAAGTATGTACTTGTATGTAAAACAAATATTTATTTATTAAGGCTCACCAACATTTTTTTATGTGAGAAGAGTAGCAAAAGAGCATGCAAACCACCTGATCTTAAGTAGTTGCAGCCCATAGACATCCACGTACAACCACAAATACGACCGAAATCGTATCTAAGCTCGATCGTAAATACGATGCTACTCCTGAGCACTAAGATGTTCGCCTCGCTTCAAAGTGTAGCCGGTAACCGCACCTCTCCAACCAAATACAAGTAATGCTTTACGGTGGATTATGTGGGCGACGGTGGTACCTCCCCGCTTGATCTATAGTTCAACCGGGTCCACCTTTAAAACATACTATACATGGTTTCCTTTAATGCATGTTCTCTTTCTCCCTCTTTTCATTTAGGTCTCTCTCATTCTAGATGCAATATAATGCAGTATAACACAATATATTTCCTTCATTTCACTGTATAAACGTAGATACATATATACACAATATACATTGCATATGTATATATGTACAATCAGAGTGTAATAGAATCGATATAAATATCAACTGAAAGGCATTAACGTTTAAATTTTTCGTTTCTTCAAGGCAAAAGGTTGGTAAATCAAACGCTTCACTGGACTCCATTTTTAATAAATAAACCTTAATTAAATAAAAGAAAACGTCTAAGAATTCTGTTATTACACTCAAAGTTCAAGGCTTGAGATAAATGTTATGTTGTGATACAATTTTTGAGTTTATTGCCTTTTCTCGGATATTGTTTTAACATAACGGAACAAGGGCGTTATAAATAATGGTTTGATAAAAGAAAGAAAAGTATTTGTATTGTTTTTTATGTAAGAAGAGTAGCAAACGAGCGTGCAAACCACCTGATGTTAAGTAGTTCAAAAGGTGGTAGAGCCATAGAACTCGCCCCGGGCGGCACCACTGCCACCCTCATAACCCGCCGTAAAGCAACATGTTCTTCATATTATGTCCTCAGGAGTAGCAACGCATCTGTATTCGAGCTCAGATAGGATTTCGGTCGTATTTGCGATTGTCTATAGATATCTATGGACTGCGACTACTTACCATCAGGTGGTTTGCATGCTCATTTGCCACTCTTCCCACATTAAAAAAACGGTGGATTATGAGAGTGTCGGCGGTACCTCCCCGATCGAACTATAGTTCTCCCACCATTATGATGTTCGTGAGTTTTGTAAATTGCTCTTCGAATACGGATACACAAATTGATACCGAGACCACGAGGATTATTATTAAATTTGACATATACTATAAAAATTACTTTCTTCGACTTTTTTAAAATCGTAATGACGACGTCCCTTTTTACAAAGGCACTGTTTTTTGAACGAAAAGTTGAAAATGAGGTCACTTTAAAAACTGTACTATGATTTATATTGTTTATTTACATTTTAATTACAATAATGAAAATCTTATAACTAATCTTGAATCTTAAAACTTATAACAAAAGCCTAACCTAAACAATCTAAAGGAAGCCAGTGCCCATATGCCGTTCATAATTTAAATCATATTTTGAAAATTAATAACTGCTGCTACTTGTAAATTCACGAACTGCTACTAATAATGAGGTAGTTGTTTAAAAAAAACAATTCTTTATACAGACGTGATCGTAGACTCTAAAACAATCTATTCAACCAACATCTCATTTAAACTATTTCTTATTTTCCAAGTTATATTGAAGTCGATTATATTTTTTGTTCGAAGTTTTTTTACTGCTACATTTTACAATCAACAAGACTGAGCTACGGCACGTGGCTCAGTAACACGTATAAACATAAAAACGTGGATATTTTACCTCTCAACGCAATTATGATAATAATCGGTCGATTATTATAATAAAAATGCAATTTATGTCATTGTACTGTCGATTTCAGTCTAAGGCCTGCGACTACTTAACATCAGGTAGTTCGCATGCTCGTTTGCTACTCTTGTCACATAAAAAGGCACAAAAAATGTTAAATCCGATCATTATACCACACGTGAATCATTAACGTTTTCCTTGCGACATTATATTCCATTTTTCCTCTTCCTGAAATGTACTAACAATGAGAATACTTAAAGGAAACTTCAGAACGTCAAAATCAAGGTGTTATAATGATATAAATATATTTCCTGTTATTTTCTTGTGGCAATACGACATCGTTACAATACCAATATACCATATACCATATACCATAATTGTACGATGTCGTATTACTAAAAAGTACAAGAGAATTTTCAAGGTGATAAAAACGACTGATTGGGTCTGTGCCTGTGTGGCGACTTTCCGCTACTCGATAAGAGATGGCGCATTAAGATCCTGAATCACGCTATCGAAGTTTTCTATATATCATGCATATATACAAACTCCGAAATTAAGACTATCGGAGCACGACCGCCCCCCAGGCACAAGAACTCGATGGAGATCTCCCTCCCTTTATGAACGTCAATAAACTACCACTGACTCGTAAGGTGCTTCGTTTTGGAGAAGAGTCGGCAAAATAAACTCCAAAACGACAACAAAAAAGTATAACTTAGAAATATTTACCGACCGCAGAGCTTCCGAGCTTTCTTGTCGGACCGTATATTTATTTTTCGATACATTATAAATTAATCGGAGGTACGGATTACTGAACAACCTTGACTTAAAATATAAATCAAACTGAAAGTACTCACGTTATTTTGAAAGCAGAATATTCCAACCAAAATGTTAGTGAGCCAGCAACCACTTGTTTTCGTTAAAACGCAAAAGTTTTTTTATGGTAGAAATAAGTGTGATAGATCTAGTTTTTTAGTCGAATGAGCTGTTATAAGAGTTAACTGGAGACAAGGATTACCATATAAAACAAACTTAAAATACTCACTTTATTTTGAAAGTACCATTTCTCAGTCACAAATAAACACGCCTACATAAAGAATTACTTTTGCTTGTTCACACGCAAAATTTCTTGATTCGGTAAGTTCATCGCTTAGTAATAGTTGCCAAGCGACCGACGACGAAAATAATATTATTGGACCAAAAAAATAACATCGATCTGAATATTTCTCCTTGAGGGATCTTCCCTGATCGTGCGATTACAGTATAATTTATTTGTCTCAAATCATTTGCGATTATAATATACTTATATTAGGATGTTACTTCGGTTACGACGACGACGCAAAATAAATATTTTTATTTTAATAAAAGAGCAATATTCGGATCAGGATGGAACTTTTTCAAATGATAATTCAGCTTTGATTATCATTTGATAGGTGATAGACCTCTTCTACGGGGAAGGTACCAACTTCACGATCATAATCCACCCTTAAACCACCCTTAACGTAGAAAAGCAAGAATCTGTCCAAAATTTCAATTCTACGTAAGTGTAACAATTAGTTTGTGTACTTTTAAGTCATTGCTGGAATATGCTTCTTCACTAAACGGTAGGTCCAGAGCATACTTGTAGACGATAAAACTATAAATCCACCTAAGAAGTACGAGAGGCCTTAAGAATACTTTTTTATGTCGGCCCCGAGACATGCTTTCAGTAGATACACTATAGATTTAATGGTCCTGGAATATTTGTTTTATGTGAGCTTTTTTTACGAACTTCAAGTCATTCATACCCACTCAAACAATATGACTACTTCTAGCAGAAAGAATAATTGAAAAATATTAAAAATACTTACGAGTTGGGATGTTCCACTTGTCTATGTTCAAATGGATTGTATTCTTTTTCTGGTGAAAAATCATCTTTTGACGTTATGCTCAGTGAAGACTGAAACAGAATTTGTCGTCAAATAGGCCCTGAAAGAATTAGAATTATCCATCATTACACCTTACGAAATTAAAGCAACATAATTTTTAAAAGTTGCTATGTAAAATGGGTAGGATAAAGAGTTTTTTATGTATAATAAGCTTCTTGTCATCACCTAGTTGCAAAAACTAACAATTGTCATGTCTCCGGACTGGCATCCTGGCTATGTCTTCCGCGTTCAAGAATGCACATTTAGTATTTGGCGTCGTGGGGACACTTCATATACATATTATATCGTGTTGCGAAGTGTCATAATGTATCGCGTCGTGTCGCACCGTATAGTGTCATATCGTAGTCGGTTCGTTTCATTGTTTCGTGTTCGACATTACCATTTTAGAGGCGATAGACTAGACCTGAGGAACTTACTGCCAGAAGGTCGATTAAGTCCTATTAGTAGTACATTTAATCCATGTACATCCTGACTAACCCAAACAACTGAGATGAAATTGAATGATGTATGGAAAACAGGACTAATTTATTCTCAAACGTTGACTCCTAAGAACTAAGCTGGTCGCCTAGCATTTAATGTACGTCGAGCACGATCTTAGATAAGATTTAAATCCTGTTTGAGGTTGTATATTGATGTCTACGACATGCAGCCTCCAATAAGTGGTGCCGACCCGCGCGAGATCTAACAGCCCTACCACCTTTAAATGATACGGCTATTTAAAATCTCTATGCATAATTCCACATCTGTATATTTTATAATTGAATTACAGAGGAATTTAACATTATGCCTTTTTCTTAGTAAAATTTGAGGTAATAACCACAATGTGCAATTTCATTGAAACGGAATTCAATACCTAACGATCACTTAACAATGAGTAGCTAGCAAATTCGTTTTCTAGTTCAATTGAAGTGTCGTGCCAATCAAAAATAATGTAACTTATCAAAACGGCAAAATAAATATCATTTTTAAAAGTTCTTTTGGATTGGCACGATAGTGTAACGACACACTATTAGATGTTGTCAGTTAACAGTAGTGCCATGTCAAAGCCATGCCATACGTCACTTCTTTCATCACCGACATGCAGTTTAGAGTAAGGCTGATATTAGCTAAGGTAATAATAAATAAACTTTAAAGTAAAGATCTACTCGAATTACACGCTAAAATGTATATTTGGAATTTTATTTTTCACTTGGTACACGGCATAAAATTTTGTTTGAATTATTTCCATAAATGAAATTGGTCACTCCATGAATGAATTTGGTGGAATGAAACTCATTAACCATTGTAATTTCTTGCAGACATGTCGTAGATTATTCATTGGCGCTAACATACGGGAGTCTGTTATGCGTGTATATAGTGTTCATTGCATCATCGTTCAAGGAGGTGTCTTATTTAAAATTAAATAAATGGTCCATACTAGTAACTGAAACTGTAAAGAGAAATCCATAATCATTGCAAAAACAGACGAAATTTACTTTTATTGGTAAAATGTGTCTTATCGTTTAATTAACAAAATATAAGAAATAATTGTAATATTTTTAGAAGTTGAAAAAATATTGGTTTTAATTTTAAAAACCAACTGTGCCTGTGATTTCGTTTGCATATTCAAACCAATCCAGCCACAGCTTTTAATGGGTTTTTATTTTTGTGTATGGAACCATAAAACCTTTTCTAGAATAAAATAGCATTTTCTCATAACATCAGCCATGTGCCAGTGATAGTCGCGTCATAATCGATTCCGCTATTTCGGAGATCTTCCGGAATAAAATTAGGTCATGGTTACGCAGCCAAGTGTGGATTGGTAGACCTCACTTTTGTTACTTTATGAAGAACCTTAGGTTTGCAGGTTTCCTCATATTATTCTTCATCGTTAAAGCAAGTGATAATCAATTTCTATACGCAGATAACTTCGAAAGTAATGTTTATTTATCAAGGACTAATTTAAAAAGAGCGCCGAGAGTTTTTTCCGTCAGCTTTTTTCTCCCGATCAACCGTAGCCAACCTGGCGCTAAAAGCCGATGCACTTATTTTACATTGTACCCTTGATATTCATTAAGCATTTGTAAATACTTTACAATGAAATAAAATATTTGAATTTGAAAAGATTAGTGGAGCGTGGTAAAAAAATCGAATGCGGAATTACTCGTATGAGCTGGAATCTTAAACGCACTGCTTAAAATGATTTGTTTTTAAAAAGTGATATTTGTTACAGGCGTTAGACGTATACTATTCAGAATGAAACATATCTATCCAGACATATTGTGCGCTAACGTTAGTCCCACTAGTCATCATCTGCCAGATAAGGAATCTGAAATTTTTGGTTCCATTCGGTTCATTGCGAACTTGCTCATCGCTATAGTCTTCGGCACAAGTATGTACTACATCCTTGTGGATCTATCGCCCGTTAGCAAACGGGAGATGGTCACCAGTATAAACAAGTGACCGCTATTTTTGAGGTATGTACTCAGGAAAATAACAAAAATGTTAGGCAAAATAGTTGTTTATACATCATGATCTTAATTACCCCGTTTCTATCCACTGTTTCAACGAAGGCTCATAAGGGAGGCCTATCTGCATGTAATCGCCACTTCTTAGTATGCTTGTGGGCTCGATATTCAGCTCTTCAGCAGCTCGTCTTCACCTGCTGCCAGCAACTTTACGTATGTCTAGCAAATAGTCATGCTACAATATGATTGCTAAGACTTCATTCCACGACAGGCTTAACTCAACCATTATCTATCTTGCTACCTATTGGACGCCCAGTTCCAATTTTATAAATGTTATTATTATTATTCTTTGTCTGGCGACAGAGGTAACCATGATACAATAATACATAATATTGCTTAATATTTTTACAAACTTGAAAAATATTTATTGTAATAGAATGTATGGCGTTTACGCTTTAAACCTTCGAGATTAAAGGATCTTTGTTGATCTAACTGGGTCCCGTCAAATTTCTCATTCAATTCCTCTTTGACTTGTACCAGTGAACATATTTTTCAGAACCGCTCAAAGCGCTAAATGATTAATGGCGCTAGTGATATATTTAACGTACGCTCTCCAATCCTACGTGTCTATGGACTTTGTAAATGGTCTCCTGAAAAAGCGATCGTCTACCAAATTTCAAGACGTGATCCAGATAAGCGTACGAACTATCATGGTTACCGTCTCGGGTGAGTCAATTATAATTGCCGATATTTCAAACGAGTTGCATGGCTCGTGGTCATGGGTACACGACGGTGGCGGCAACACTGTTGACAGAATATTAAAAAAATTACCTACTGTTTAACACCTTTAGGGATGGAATTCTAGAAATTTCTTATTACTTACTTACGCTCTAAAAATAATGTATCTGAAAATTTTCAGAATTCTGGATTAATCTATTTCGGCTGTTCGTTGATCTTAGGATTTGTCAGTCTCCTTAATTAAATATGTAGAGAAATAGGTAAGTTAAAATAGTCTTTAGTCTGTTCGTTTCTAATTACATTTATATTTTTGCAGTTGTAATAGCCGCAGCGTTCCCAAACCTGGAGTTGGTGATCAGTCTCGTCGGTGCCGTCTTCTTCTCCACCCTGGGCCTGCTCATCCCTGCCATCATCGACAACGTCTACTTATGGGACAGGGATTTGGGAAAGTTTAACTACAACTTCATAAATAACTCCATCATTGGAATAATTTCCATTATTTTTCTAGCTTCTGGCACCTACGTTTCCATTCTTGGAATGATAGAAGACTTCTCAGGAAGCAGCGAACATAACGCTACGTTGACTTAATTTATTCTCCTCGTGTACCAAATGTTCCACATCTATTCATCTTTGACAAATCTATATATGAATTTTTATGCGTCTGCCACGGAACATACGTCACGCTAAAAACGTTTGCTACAAGCGTCATTTCATATCGTTAAAAACAACGCCAAGAAATGCAAATGGCCATTCATAGCGTCTATGATTACGGGATGCGAAAATGTGGTAGAACATACAGGATAAGAAATAAAAAAGCGTGAGTGAGTTACTTTGTTTAAGAGCTACTATGTTTTGACTCATATTCGTTCTAAACATAGTAGCTCGTTCTTCATAGACAGTATTCGTTGATTTCGTGGATTCCGCTATAGCAATTTCTGATACATTTGTTCTCAACGCTCATTCAAAACGAGCGTCCAATCGATCCACGCTCGTGCTAATTCGTTCATAGCAGTATCCCTTCAATTTGCAGCGCCATTTCATGGGCTTTATGTTCGAACCCGTACATTGGAATACGACATTCGGAAAGCCTGTACGCTCGTTTACTTTTCCAATATAAAAAGTTACGAAATAAAGGTAAGTATTCCACCTACATAGATGGAATACTTACCTTTAGGACGAGTACATATACATACATATATATTGTACTCGTCCACCATTAAATTGTTTTATCATGTGATAAGACAATTGTATTGTAAATTTTTAATTAATTATTTATAAGAAACATTTACAAGCATCGATGGCAAAGTAAGTGTCCTAAAGATACAATGAATTTGACGTGTAATGGGACTTAAAATTGACAGTGTGTATTTTAATTATTTACTTGTTATGTACGTAATATATTGTGAAAATGTTGTATATAAATAAATTGTTGCCTCTAGTATTGCGACTCCATGCCAGGGCATCACATATTGCTTATAATTGTAATGTGTGTTATGTGCATGAAATATAAATCTATAAAATATAAATGTAATGGTAAATTGTGACCTAGAAAATGAATGATTGATTGATTAACTGACTGACCCATTATTCCACTTAAACCCTTTATTTTAACTTTGTGTTATGTTAAATGTTAACAGTAAAGGGTACTTCGTAATACAGGCAGTCCTCGACTTACGTCGTTTCGATTTACGTCTTTGAACCTGCGTCGAACATTGTTTTGACACCATTCGTCAAACATACGTTAATTGGTTCGATTTGTGGCATAGGAGAATTCACTTGTCGCGAGTAGAATTGATAGAATTGATATAGAGGATAGAAGTAAAAAATGTGTCTGGACTTACGTCGCGTATTTCAAGAACCTAATATGTCGTAAGTACGAGGACTTGCCGTAAGTACGTAAATTCGATCGGGGTTGTACCACCGCCGGCCTCATAATCTGTCGTAAAGCATCACTTGTGTTTCGGTTGGAGCTCCTCTCCAACCGAAGGATTCGGTCTTCGGTTGGAGAGGTGCGGTTGCCGGCTACACCTTGAAGCATCGGTCATCTTATCCTCAGAAGTAGCAACGCATCTACGTTCGAGCTCAGATAGGATATATTTCGTGTTAGTGTTTGTAGGTGGATGTCTATGGGCTGCGACTACTTAATATCAAATTGCTACTCTTCTCACTTAAAAAAAAATGTAATGTCAAGTGAGCATAGCATTACAGCTTCTGCAGATGAGCAAAGTGTGTTCGATGCTTATAATATATACGAATAAGTATAGGCGCAGGCTTGTTATCTAACTTTAGAAGTTGGTAACAATCAATTAAGAAACTTTTACAAAAGGCTCAAGACTCATTTAGATGGAGTTTTTGGCGCGTTTAATTCAATAATTGTATAAGATTATCGTTTCAAAATGTTTAAATTCAAATTCAAATATTTTATTTCTTTAAGAGGTATTTTCATACGCTTACCACTTTGACTACGGCGCGGATATGTATGGTCGGGTCAGTATTGCGGGAGGCGGCCCTAAACTGGAGCTTGTTTAATTAGACCGAAGATACGCCGACAAATTACAGAAATATTGTATTTTTTGGGATCTGTGTATCATCTACGAATACACTGACGTAATGTCCGCCCCCAGTCTTGTAGCGCCGACGTAACAGCACTTTTGTTCGCTCCATAAGAGTTTTACGTACGCCACAAGTGTGTACAAACCGCAAGCGTTGCACTGCACAATACACAGCTGTAATGTACAGCGCAGGGAATGTGTTAATGAATGTCATAGATACAATGTAAAATCAGTACATCGGCTTTGAGCGCCTATTGGTTGAGATTGACCTGGAGAAGAAAGCCGGTGGAACAGTTTACATACAGACAAGAGGTAAATTTTTGCATATGATGATATACGAAATGCTATAACATAATCGCAAGGCAATAAACCACTAAGATTTAAAACACACCGAAATTATAGTAACCGAAAGTATAGTAGATTTTTTCCTAGTAAATCTATTTTTTATATTTTATAAGGATAACTATAGTTAGACCTGTACCACCGCCACCCTCGAAATCCGCCGTAAAGCATTACTTGTGTTTCGGTTGGAGAAGTGCGGTTGCCGTTTACACTTTGAAGCGAGACGACCATTTTAGTTCTCAGGAGTAACAACGTGTCTACGTTCGAGTTTAAATGGGTCGAGTCTAGGAGCTGCGACTACTTAACATTAGCTGGTTTGCATGTGCTTTTGCTACTCTTCTCAAATAAAAAAAAATGTAATGCAGTTGAACGGGCAAAGCTTAGAGAAAGATTTTTTGCAGATCAAAGGTACCAGTCGTGCATGTTTGATTATCAACTCTATACCCAACAAGAGATTTGTGAATGATCTATGACGTAACCTGACGACACTTTACACGTGTACTGTTTTCTAATAGCCTAATTAATTTTGATATCCTTATCGGGAAAGCTAAAGAGCGGATGTGGGATCAATATTTTGTTTTTTTTTGTATGTGAGGAAGTAAGCCAGGTGGAGCAAATATATTGCACATACGAGTAGCAGTGATTTATTAATTATTTATTGAAATAATTAGTACGGTTATACATCAAATACATTAATAACTTAAACATATAAACACGGCATAATAATGTAGAATGCCAAAAATATTAACAGAACAATAAAAAACCGTTTTGTAACTTTTGTAACACGAAATAACATTAGAACAAGATTGAGTCGGATTAAATTACATTAAACACTAATATATGTGATTATGTGTTTGTTCCGCTTAGCTTTAAAACTTTTGGTCTATAGGGTTCGAGTGCTGACAGTTATACGCTGCTAGTGTCAAGAAGGCCGGTTCTTATCTCTTATCTTATCGGTACATAGAATTGCGATTCAGTCAGATTAGTCTTAAGGTATCCCATGCTATGTGTAGATTAATCCGATGATACATAAATAACGAATTTGGATAATACAAAATAAGCCTGTAGATATTCTAATACCCGTCGCTAGTGCCCTTTGATATCCACATCTAACATCAATCATCAGACTAATTCAAATTCAAATTCAAATATTTTATTTCTTTGTAAGGTATTTACCTACACTTAATGAACGTCAAGGGTAAAGTGTAAAATCAGTACATCGGCAAATGTATAATAAATAATAAGATATACTAAATATAATAATACATATATAATAAGATTGTCGCCTTGCTTATAAGTATTATGCTATTTAGATTGTAATAATCAAAATTTCAATACAAGAAACAATAATATATTGGGTATCCCTTAATATAGACTATGTAAGGTAGCCAATTCATTCAAGTTTATTCGCTACTACAAAAAAATACCACGACATGTCACAAATCTAACAGAAAATAAGTTTAAATTGGTTACTAAACAAACTTTGTGTAAAAGGGCGTATTACAAAACTAACGATTACTTAAATGATAAACTTATATGGACTGAAAGGCATCTCCACTTGCTCCATTAATTTAAGTTATTATTTGTAAATGACATTTTCAAACATGGTTAGATATTTAAACAAACAACATAATCTGAA
>DWON01006004.1:0-14314 GCA_018251015.1 Phocides pigmalion okeechobee
AACGCGCTGAGCTGAGCCGCCGCCCGCTACAACAAGGCGCGGGGAGAGGACGGGCCGGGACGGGGCGGGGGGGGGGGGGGCACCGTTACTCGACTCGCTACTGAACGCACCCGCTTTACTAACCGAGTCGACCGCCTCGGACTACGCCGTCTAGCTCTCCTGCTCATCATTGTGAATTACCAAAATTAACATCATCTAAGTTTCAGTGAAACAACTAACTAGTGAAATATATGCTTTACTATATTTTAAAACTATTAACATGATACTGCATAGAAATAAATTTTGACTATCCATCAAATTGCTAATAAAATAAATTGTGTGATTGTAATGAGTGTCTACTATCTATATGTTATTATCCAAATTGTATAATATACGAAATTTATGACTTCAATTTTCATATTATCCTTCGTTCTAATATCTATAAATGAATATTACAGTCACTTTGCCATTAAATAAAATACTGTTCCTATCTCTTCATAACATGTTAGCATACTCTGTACTCCCCGAGACAGTCAACTGAAATTTGTAAAGCGGCGTGTCGTCTACATACTGTGCTGATGATGTTACGCTCTATAATCTATGAAAACAAAATTTGGACTCGAAAAATGTATATTTAAAATCCAAAATACAACAGAACAATGACTAGAATTACTCATAAATTACTTATACTATTGAATTTAAATTATTGACACAAATTAAGTGCGGAAGCATAGCGAAGATTTAAAAATGAGCGTTGATTATATCTATTTACTTTTAAATTTATCATTAAAATTTTATCAAAATGTATAAAAAATCAACTATTGAGTATCAAAACTAGTTGTGTAAAAAAAATGAGCCGATGGTATGAAAGCAGATGATATTTTAAATCCATAAATAGTAAACCGACAGGACAGATCAACTTTATATATGTATTTATAATTTAATCCGGTACTTAATGTGATATTTTAAACAAATAGTAAATAATGTTTTTTTTGTTATCCAGCTGTTTGTATGTAAACAATGGATTTAACATATCTGATGAAGTTCGATAAAGATGATCAGCACGTGTTGCGAGCGATTGACGGGTGCACAGGTGTTACACTCCTCAAAAAACATACAGAAATATGTAAAAAGTACTTTTTAATTATTATTTTTTTATAATTTTTTTAATATCTTTTATTATTTAATGTTGAGAAAGATTTTCACACGATTCAAGAATATTACCTAATAATTTTTTTCATAAATCGAAATCAGTTTTCAATCAATTTTGAAGATATATTTTTTTTTTTGGTCATAATCACAAGCTCGTACAATGTAAGCCATAACCCCTGGATTTTTTTAAATGTAAGTTGAGTTCAAAGACACATTTAAATATAAAAATATATCACGTGAAATATCCAATTCACTTTTGAGGAGCATAAAATACATGCAAACTAATAATAATGCATGTGAATGTGTTAAGTATGTAGTGTCAGTTATACAGATGTGCAATTTATACTTTTTTAAGTACTTAGTTATACAAACTTAAAGATTCATATTGTTCAAAATAATGTAAAAAATGAAAAAATACAGTAATTAAAATTGCACACCTGTAACACAGTGGGTAGGTAAAAATAATGAGTATTGCAAAAATTTTGAAAATTGCATAAGATATGATGTCATGATGTGTGAAATAAAAATATGCGTATTATGTAATAAATAAAATATAGAACATTAGATACACAAATATTAAATGAACATATAAAATTAATTCTGTATAATTTGATTAAATTTAAATTAAATGTGTTTCGAAGAATAAAGTCAGATCTTTTTTCTTCCGATTTTAATATTTACAAACTTTTGGATTATTATACATAGTTACCCATATATTCCAAAGCTGCACTATTTTATTTCAAATTACGAAATAGCATAAATTTATTAATATAACCGCTTCAGATAGAAAACAATGAAAAATAAAACACGAAAAGTGAAGATGATATCATGCAAAATCAAAATTGATTTGCTAAGAAATGTCTGATTTACGCTATGTACTATCAAAGCGATGCAAGAGATAGCATGAACCTAGCCCCAAACATGTATAAAATGCATGAAGCATAAACATAATAAACAGAACTTATAAAAATACAAAACAGAACATTACAAACGCACCCAGTGAATATAAAAAAGTAACCATTAAATAATAAATTTGAGCAAAACATATTCGGCCTAAGTTATAAAATAAATTGAAAAACATATAACCTAATATAACTTCCGAAAATATAATTCATATAAATACTATTTACATCACGAATATATCTAAGACAAATATTGAAAATTTGTTTTAATCACAACAATTCTAGGAATCGTGTAAACTCAGGTTCTATAAAAATATAATATATAATAAAAATCACATACACATTACATATATTATAAATACTTTATACATAATTGTCATTTTTACCTGTTAGAATGTGGACGATGACAATAAAACTGTAATTTCACAAACATTCTCTAGCTCCCAATACGTAGCCGACTAAAAAAAATACATACATTTACAAAATAGCTACAATTTTCATCAATACTTACACCTACGTTAAATGTAACAAGTCTATACAAGACATTGAGCTAATATTAAGGCACGTTCGTCATGTGATATTTGCACCGATCGATAAATTACTCTAATTGTTCTGAAACTCATGCCGATTTGAAATATTTACACAACTCATACATGGTTGTCTCTATATCGTCTAACTTTGATTAAAATAAATACTTTTTTTACCATATATTTTACGTATTTCTAAGAAATGTCTCAAAAGTTAACACTTACATATTTAACAAAGCTAAATAAATTACTTAAAATAACTACTATACTTGTAATCTCCGCTACATAAGTATTACTTCTGAAGTAGATACATTATAAATACTGTTAATATACCAATCAACCTATTTTTCCTACCACCAGCCTAGATGTGTTTGCGATGGCACATATTTATAATTCAGTATATATTGTCTAATGAAAATGTTTTTCTAGCACTATCAACACATACTGGCAGCATTGGGAGTTCTAGCTGTCAACTGTCACTATTTTTCAAATTTGGAATTTCTATCGTCTATGGCATCCCTAGGGGTTCCAAATGTAGCTGAGTACAGATATAAAAACTAGTTCTGCGTGACGTTTCGCGCGCGGAGCTGCCGCGCCCTACGCACTTACTGTGAGCAACGTGCTTACAACCCAAGTACGCTCTCCGGAGCGCATTTGTCACTTTGCCCTGATACCAATCACAATAAAACATTTTAGAATCTATACACTTTTTTAAATTGCCAGAAACGCAAACGTCAAAAACTGCTATCTATTGAAGCGTTGAATTTGAATGAGTTTCTCAGCTATCGAAATGAGGTCATTTTTGTGAGCAATTGTTCACATAATAATATAAATTAAAAGTCAAATGGAGTTAAAAATCCATCTAGGAATACGTAAAAATTATATTTGTGGTAAATACTACCGAATATAATAATTATGTCAACATATACCATGGTGGAGCAAGACCGCTTGCTAAATAATGGGACATACTTTGAATCCCCTAATATATATAAAGATATTTTATGAGAACTATAATAAAGAGGGCAAATCTAAACAATGAAAAAAAATGCTATAAACATGTTTTTAAGTTGTCGTAGCGTGTCGTAGCAATTTGTGATTTAAAATATTTTAGAAGAAAAAACTTGCAGCATGGATTAAAATCTCTATCTTATATCAATATATAAGTAATTTCGAAAAAAAAAACTATTAATGTTATAATATCTATTCTAATCAAATGTATGCCAAACTTGCCCATAATTATAAATATTAATTTAAGGTGTCTGTATTGACAAATAGTTACAATGTAATTTACATAATGTTTACGTATTCAGTCTCCTACGGAGCGAATAAAACCATGCTTTAATTCGAGTCAATTTTCTCACCACACTAACTCCGGTTCTGCCCTGCAATTTATAAAACTAATTCACTTTGAATCCTAATAAATAAGTACCTAATCTATTTCAAAATGGCAGTGATATTTCTAACCTATGTTCCAATTAAATGCCGATACAAAATAATTTGTTTTTCAATTTTTAATTTTACATAAAATTATATATACGTTTTTAAAATATATACAATAAATAAAATACACCAAAACCCAAATGAAGTGATACATAAATATAACAGATCAACAAATGAATAATTCGTTTGCAATCTTTATTAAAGGCAACATTTACTTTTAAATCAAAATAGAAATAAATCAATCAAAATAAAAAATTCTATTCAGCTTTTGAAGCATCTATAGTAATACTAGATTCAATCTAGAAGTTTATTGCTCAGTATGGTGATAATACTAGTGTAAAATGGAGTTGATTCATATAAAAACTTGTGGAAACAGTCATTTCTATTGACAAAAAAGATTTGGCTACCTTTTAGCGTATGATTTTTTAAATCATTATAATGAAATGATATTGACATGAAATAGTATTGCCCCTAAAAGAACCAACGAAATAAACGTGTTGTACGTATTTCTATAATAAATTGAATATACCAAGCACACAAAATAACACCTTCATAACTCATTGAAACATAACATCCACTCATAACATTGATGTTATCCAAAAATATGTTTTATTGAAATTATTCAATTTCACTATCACGTCATATGCTCAAACACAAAGTAATTTATACACAAAATTAATTTATATATTGTAAGATTATAACAATTTCTTAATATTTCTATAATTTCAAGACAAATTAGCAAATTGGTACATAACTCATGTTATTATGAGATGAATAAAAGGATTTATTTTCTTATAGAGGTATCGCGTTATTTTCGTTTTGGTAATTGAAGATTGCAAACGAACACAAGTAAACATAATGTATAATAACATACAATAGGTGAGGTGTGGTACTGGTGGGTAATGCGTCAGTGTATAGTTTGGACATGATGGCGGCTACCATGCTCTTTATGTTTTTCTTTATTTACTATTTTTTATTCATTTACAATTTGTTATTAATGATTATTTAGTAGCAGATAAGTTTAACTGCAGGCATTTTTTCATTTACTTTTTTTTTGCCTTTTTTCGTTGGTTCACTCATTGGCAAATATTATGAATCAAAATATATATAAGCATATGTAAGTTATATATTATTAAATTTTGATAAAAATCTGAGATTACATATATGTATACTGAAATTTGTTAATCATTACATAATATGAGTTACATCATATGTAGGACTATGTAGGATTTTAAATTTTACTGTGAATCTTTAGTTTCAATCTATATATTTTTGCTTGACGTCAAGTGTAGATAAGTAAATCATATGGATATTATAATATGCATGGTGGAGCACGGTAGCCGTCACCCTGAAGATGGAAAAGAGAGCGCGAGAGAAATGTAAGCGAGCAACGCGTGCAAGAGCGCGAGCAGGCGCGCCAGCGGCGCCGCCGGCCCGCGGGCCTCGGCCGTGCGGGGCTCCGGGGGCTCCGGGCCGGCCGCGGGGGCCGAGAGGGCGGGGGGAGCCACGTGGGCAGTTACCTTCAGCGGCACGGGCGGCACCTCCAGGTGGTAGCCGATCTCGCACAGCTTGCGGAGCAGGTCGATGCCTGGAACCAACATATTATATGGATGAATATATGAACCAACATGTATACTTAATATAGTTAACGATATATTACAGTCCATATTTGCGTCCCTTTTCTTTTTTATATCTTATAGTATTTACTACTCATAGGGAAGTGTAATAAGATTATTGAAGACTCGTGAGTTACCTTAATGAATTAGATTTTTTCGTAATATTAACACATTCACGGGGATATTAAAATTGAGCCTATTCAGTTCCACTCTTCGTAACTTTACTCGCAGGGAATAACGTTTAATCGCAACAAATGATATGCGACACCAAGCGAATTGTCTCACTCGAATATGTGAATAAGTAAAATCGTACCCGTCAGTGTAGTAAAGTGTAAGAGTAAATAACGAACCGGCCTCCCTGTTGTTCCCGTAGCGCGTCTCCCAGGCGTCGAAGAGGCGGTTGTAGTAGCGCGGGCCGGCCAGGAACGGCAGGTAGGCGTGCGACTGCGGCGTGGGGAACACGCGCTCCATGGCGCCCGCCACGCGCAGCTCGTCCTCCGCCTGCGTCAGGTGCCGCACGTCGTCCGGCGTCAGCGTCGACAGGATGTCGCGCAGGTACTGCACACACAACACAAGTTGTCTATAAATTATACTTGCTGTATCCGGTGATGACCGATATCAATTTACTTAACATCTTTATTTGTTAAGCGATTTAAATGAAAAACACTAATTGATAGTGAAGCCCGAATAAGCCGTTTCTGAGATTAGCGTGTACAAACACACAGACAAAAAGACGAAATAAAAAAGCGTCGTTTCGGGTTATATATAAAGGGGTCGTATATAAAGGCACTCCTTTTATGTTGTGAATTTTTAAATATATTTGCCATATACAGATTTGTTTTTGCCAGAGCCATATTTTAAGTTACCAAGCTTTTTAATTTTTTTGGATAAATTTTTTCATATTTACCCGCTCTAGTTTTCTTTTTTTATTATCAGTAAAGTCCCAAGAAGTTAAGGAGGCCTGAAGTGTTCTAAACAATATTGTCTCCTTAACTTAAAAGTAACAACTTACAAAAAATAAGAATAAACAAACATAAAAATATAATGGTTTAGTGTTATTATAACACAACACAGCCCCATTTGTGTACGTTTGGATTTACAAATAATATTAACTCACCATATCCCGATCCTCCATATTTGTATAAATAATGTGTTTATCTCTTTCTTCTTTTGACAAATATATGGTGTACAATCTGCTGTCGTACGGTAGACCTCCCTGGAAATACCAGCCCAACATGTTAAAAATAAAGATATGAAAAGTTAAGCAAGCCAACTCTAGCTCGCTACTTCTAGTGTAAATAGAAACAGAATATATCTGGTCTTGTATATATCTGGTATACATTTTCGTAGCGTCAGCATTTGACACTACTTTCATGTTTCATGAGTCAGTGCGCTTAATAAGCCTAAACAAACCAGTCCCGCGTATTCTCATTCAAATATAACTATCATTTTATCATTTAGTTACCTTCAATTAATTACTATCAATTATTTTCTATCAGTTATTAGTATATCAATAAAATATGAATATAACCTTTTACCTCATAGCACATCATGCCGGACTATTATTTCTATCATCCTAATATTGTATAGGGCTTAGTCTCACCCCAACACTTGATATTGTAAAGTTTTAGAGTGTCAGAGTTGCATGGACAATGTGTGGACACGATTGGCCAGCTTGTTTGACTTGGGAGTCTTGTGAGGCTAATTGAAAATTTTCTTAGGGAGAATGCAATGAATAGAGGAAGTGTATGAACTTTTGCTTGTAGACCAGCCTGTTCGGCTTGGGGTCTCAGATGTTCGTAAATTAAGACCACTAAGGAGGTCTAAGTGACGAGAATATAACGTATGGCGAGAGTTGTTGACGGCGAGTGGACGCGACTGACCAGCTTGTTGGGCTTGTCCTTGGCGAGCATTTCGAGGTTGGTCCGCAGCGGCACCTGGAACTGCGCGATGTTGAGTACGGTGGCCACCAGCGGGCCCTTCACGTGTATATCCAATGGAGAAGCGCTGTGCAGGCTAGGTGAGATGTTCACCTGAAAAGTCACAACCTCGGTTTATTCATCATCAGTTCGCTGCTGTGTCACTCCTGGGAACTGATCTCCTCTCATCTCATACTTTCTAGGTGTGTATCGGTAAACATCACACACCTTTGAGAACAGGACTTAGGGCCTATTTGAAATATTATGTGAATACATTGCTATTCCTGATAACAAACAAAATGTCTACAAATTGCTTCATTTGTACATGTAATTGTCAACCAAATCTCCCCAATATAAATACAACACAATATTATCTTATATTATAAAAATATTATGAAGAACCAATAATATAAACAGATATTTTTTTTAATACACTAATTTCGTCACAATAAAAAAAAATAACAATATTTATCATCATTTCTTGAGGCACATTTAAATCTTTATGATTTTGTTACCATCATTATTAAATGTGGCTGAAACTGTGACATATGCAAAATATTTTTTTTTACACTAATCGAACTTGAAAAATAATACATTGCTGGTGTATCTAGATTGAATGGCTTGCAGAAGTGGCAACTCTGGATTCCTTTGATTACCTACGAGACATAAAGTACAATAGATTTACACATACCTCCAATAACCAAGGTTTCAGATCTTCATCTAATAGGACATCAATACCGAATAACTCGTAGCAGTTGTATCTGGATGTGATGTTGGCTTTAGTTAGAGAGCTGATGCTGGCTTCACCAGATATGATCGTCTTGATGACCAGATCCTTCATGGAGTTCCACAGGGCGTCCGTATCCACACTCCTCTCAGTCTTTAGGTAGTGGAATAGTGTTTGTAATGTCCTGAAATGTGCATTTTTTTCTTAATATTTAGTATGTTCTTATTTCAAATTACACCTAAGTGCGCAACTTAGGTGTAATTTACCATAAAATATAAAAAAATAAATTAATAAATGAAACTATATAACAGACGCAATTATAATAGAAAGCTTGCATAAAGCAAATCGCAAATAACTTAATATCAAGAGTATTTTACAGAAAGATATAAATATATGCAAGCCTCTTTTGTCACTTCTGTTTTGGGGGCACGCTAATTCTCGAAAGTTGTAACTCCTCCCTCCCCCTTGCTACTGTGGTTTGAAGAAAAAATAGAACTAAATTATTTTTTATTCTTAATATTTTTCATTCTTCAATTTTTCAGTTTAAATGGCATTTCTTCAATATTTTCTCAATTTCCTTTGGGGGCGCTGCCTACCTTCACACTCAAAAAAGCCCTAAATATGAGTACAGTTATCTTTTGTTATACTTTCTTAAAGGAAATAAATAACGAATACTTTTTTATTTAATACTGACATAAAAATCATCTTAAATATCATAATAAAGTACACTGACCATTTGTGTCCCTCGCACGCTGAAAAGTCTTCGTTGGGAGTGTAGTTTTTGGACAGTCTATTGATTGAGTAGTTTGTTAAATGCATGTATCTGTCGTTGAGTGACGTTAACTCGTCGTTGTATTTTACTGGAAGTGAGAAAAACAGTGGGGTTATAGCAACAATTAATAAAAATATTATCAAAGTTATAAAACACCTGAAAGAAATGGAATTACGTCAATAATTACGATAACAAACGGGTCTACTAACATCTATGGCCTAAGGCAGTACTAAAAACAATAGAATCCAACCTTAAATAAATATTGATATCTTACAAAAGATCAACCAGATATATATCTACCCCCAAGAACTAAGTTTCAAAACCAATGCTGTATCTTTATACTAAACTAAAATACAGCACAGCTCTTTAAAGTAGAATATAGTAATAATGACAATATATCGATACTGTTTATACTATTACTAATGACCCAATGTATTACAATGTATTACATCGTATATTGTGTTAGTATTGTAAACGTCGATGACTATCGACATTCTTGTCAATATCAGACCAGTGGGGGACAAGTGAGAGACAAGTGGGGGTGAGTGCGGGGCACGTGGGGGACAAGTGGGGGTGAGTGCGGGGCAAACGTGGAGTCACCGGAGGCGAAGCGCGCCAGCCCGTCGCGGTAGAGGTAGATGCGCAGCGGGTGCACGGAGGTGACGAGCACGTAGAGGCGCATGTCGAACTTGTTGCCGTTGATGAGGTAGGGCTTGGCCACGTAGCGCTGCACCACCACCGGCCGCTTCTTGGGGATCTGCGTCCACGCCGACACCACCTTGATGCCCGTGCCGCGCGCCGACGCCGGCTGCAAGATGCATTTCATATCTTTAATGAGCATCTGTATTATGTACAATTACGCCATAACTATTTTTTAACTGTCACCTAATTTATTAATTAATATCATTAAAAAAGGTGGAAACGATTTAACTTCGAAATTTAACTTCGAAACTTTAAAGAAAGTATAATTAATGGAGCATGTTAAAAGTGAATACGTTCACTCTTCAGAAGCTCATACATACGTCCGTATCGCTATTTTTAGATTGTCTATTACCTTCCAACCAAATTGAATCAATGTATCTGTATTTTCTATTATTAACAAGATAATGTACAAATAAATTATATATGATACCTCAGTACGGTGAAACTTGCTCATAACAAATTTCAAAAATGCCAAATGAACATCAACTATCAGCGGCAAAAGACATACATACACAGCTCTAATGAGACAGGACACGTACGTGTAAACACATATGTTACATATAGTACGGCTAAGAGTGCAAAACGCGGCGCTTGCATGACAGTTACCGGCTTGATGATCCACCTCTCGTTGTTGGCGGCGTACTTGTCCCAGTCGTGCTTGAGCAGCTTGAGGTCGTGCGGCAGCACGTAGGTCTTGGGCATGATGCCGAATTCGGCCACGCCGTACTTGGCGGCCAGCTTCTGCAGGTTGCGCCACAGCCGGTCCTTGCGCCCGATCTGGAACGAGCCGGGGAAGTGGTTCATCTTCTGCCCGTCCTTGATCGCCCGGAACATCAGCGACTTCATGTGCTTGCCCCATATGCCTATCCATTCCACCGTCTCTGCAAATGTATACAATTGCTCCTTTAGGATCTGTCTAAGCACCTAAAAATAAATCTATATACTACAAATATTTTTAAATGAAAACATTTCTAAGATTCCATTCATGTTACTTGTAGGGTTTTGCTAAGTTTAAATTGCATAAAAATACAAAACAGTTGTGTATACAATATACCTAAAAGTGAAAATGGCTAAAATTGCAATGATTCGCAACAATAAAAAACAAAAACTCTTTCAACAACTGCCAAAATGGCCAAACAATTTCCAAAACAAATAATAATTAAATCAGTTTCAAGATTTTCATTATTGTAATTAAAATGTAAATAAAATAAATGAAAACATGAAAAAGAAAAAAATACATATGATAATATCAATTGCCAAGTAATTAACCCTAAGCTTAACATAAAATTCACAACATTAACTCGCCAATATCTCATAATATATTATAATATATCATAATATATTATAACTTGATATCCCAATTTAAAAAAAACAATACAACTAACCTTCCTGCGGACATTCGGCCGTATCACACTCGCTCTTAACCAATCTAAAACCTGAATTGGTGAGGGTCTTCTTAACAACTATGGGCGTAATGGTCGTGAGCTTCCACTTGAGGTGCTTCTGTATCGCGGCCGGTATCTTGAGGGGCGTGGTCTCCTCGTGGCTCACGAACTTGAGGTATGGGGGTACGCGGGGGAACAGAGACGGTCGGAGACAGTTGCTGATCGATTCTGGCAAGTCTAGCGGAGATTCTGGAACGAGAACAACACATTTTAGGAGCGTATCGGAATCTTTATTATTAGTAAGCATTCGTAAGTATTCGTAGCGAATGACCATCTTAAGCAATTGTAATAAGTAATATGGAAATGACAATGATTAAAATATGGACAGGTTACAACTAATAATTAATTAATGTGTTAAAAAGTATTCAATATAATTACAATTCAACATATAATTATTCATTATGTCAATAAATATGTAATCACAAAAAAATATTTGTCAAAATAAAACTATGTACAACAAAAATATTATAAGCTTATTAGCAAATGTTAAAAATTATTATATACAAAAATATATACCTAATCTCAATGAGTTTTTCCAATTACAATAAATAGTAACTATAACTATAAAAACATGTAAGTATCAAAAATAATATATGTAGTGAACCTTCTGAAGACTTCAAGGCCTTTTTTTTAGAAGTTGAGAATTGTTTAGTAGTTTAATTTAGAGTGTGTTTAATATATAAGCCAAAGTGACTTATACAAAAAGCATCTGTATTCTAGTAAAAAAAAAGTTTTCTGTTGCAATTTCTATTAAAAATGTTATTAACAGACAGTTTTTATTACACAAAAGTATGTAGAAAGCTAAAAAAACAGGAAAGTTCTAGCCTTTTATGGCCTATTTCACTATAGAATGCTTATAAACTTCCAAAAGCCTGTCCATAAGTTATTTGACAGAGACGTCATATATATGTGCATAATCCAGAGATATTATATTTATATGCATAATCTATCAAATAATTTATCATGAAGGGACGAATAAGACTATAAAAATAAAACTATAACTTATATACGATCATACAATGTCTAGAATCTAGATTCTAGACTAGAACTAGACATAGAATAAAATGCAAAGAGTACAATCAAGTAATAATACGATTCCAAACTAATTCGTAACAATTACAGGCAAGTTAACCAAACATTAACGAATAAATCTAAGCAAATTTACGCGAAAAACGAAACAATTTTATGCAATTAGTTATAACGGAACCTTTGCGTGTCGGTAGCGATTTGAACGGGTTCGTGGTGTGTAATGCGGTCAGAAATAGTTGGTCCTTGTTTATTTTCTCTGGAAATAACATTTGTATGTAATAACTACGACATAATATGGCATATCACATACGACATAATATGCTGGCTCATTATAGACCATTACAAAAACGATTTTACCAATGACTCCGGCTGGTTGCTCATAACATAAAAAGAGAAGGGGATCATGTAGCATATTTGATTTAATGAGTGGAATCCCGGAGAGATACCACCGTCCCCCACATAATCCGCTCTAAAGCAATTCTTCCACTTAGTTTAAGAAAGGCGCGATCGCCGGTTCCACTTAAAAACGAACGTATAGGCTGATACACTTATCAGGCTATACGCTCGTTTTGACTCCTGAGGATTAAGAAGACAATTGCTTCTTGTTTGATAGCAAACTTTGAAACTGTGCCACTAGTAAATAATTCATGTATGTATATAATAACAGAATCTATGTATATGCAAGAATTATTTGAAATCTTATGATACATAAATAAAATAAAATTTACCTCTAGAAGGTACACTTTTGGGCGTGACAACGGTCCCATTAAGCTTGTTGGTCAATTTGGTAACAGAATTATGTTCTATGTCGCATTTGTTCGAGACAGGAGGCGGGGGTTTCTCTAGTTTTTCTATGTCCGCTATTAGAGCGTCCGTTTCCATTCGCCAGGCGTCGTTCAACGGGTCGGGTGAAGGTGATCTGCTGTGGCCACTGAAATTTACATTTTTATAATTACTTCCTTGTTACAATGGTCATCGAGTTAATCCGTTTTAAAGAGGCATGGAATTTTGAAATATATAACATATATGAAATATAATTGGAATATATGACGTATAAATTTCCTGTATCGACTTATTTTGCAGCGGCTTGAGTTTAATTACCAATCATCATCATCAATCCATTTTTGTCCCATTTTCTGGGCAACCGCATCTCCTTCAGTCTTCTTTTAAGAATAGTTAAGCCATAATTTACCAAGCTTACCAAGTGTGGATTGATAGTACTTTTCTAACTTTTAAGAACTTTAGATTTTACTTTTAAATAACAAAAACAAATAATTAAAATTATTTAAGACAGTGTATATTGTATTTATACACATGGAGAAAAAAAATCAATTATTACATTTCGTCAGTCTAAAATTAAGAATACTAAATCGAGAAGATTATTCGCAATACTAATCGATTATTAACAAAATCACTTGAATTTCTGATCGAATATGTTACCGATTTCTATAACTATTGTAGCAATGGTATGGTAACAGCTGTCAGACTTGTCAGAGTTCGTCATATAAAGATTATGTATTCTGTATGTCTGTACATAACATGGTATGTAAAAGCTAATGCCGTCAATTCAATACTCACTCCTCAGGCTCCGCAGCACTGCATTCCACTTTACTTGTGGACTTCATCTTGGCGACCTTGGTTTTGGGCTTGGTCTTCTTCTTGACAGTCTTTGCGGACTTCTTGAGTGGTATAGCGGTGACTGAGCTCACCGGCAGAGCGGGACTCACCGCCGGCCGTGTGGGCGTGGTCGTCTCTTGACGGGGCTGTGGAAAACAGTTAATCTTAGCTAAGAGGGCGGTCAAAGCCGATGAAATGATTTTACATCGTAAATTTTTCATTCGTTAAGTGTATGTTATGTACGTTATAATGTAATAAAATTACATTAAAAAAAACAGAGGTTCTTAATTGGATTCTACTTTTTTGTTTGTTACCGCAAGACTCAGTCATATATTAACCGATGAGATTTTTTTTTAATTTGAAAGGGTTATACAACAATTTTGATACCATCTAATCCTGAGGTGAAAATACTTTTTTTTATGAAAGAGTAAGAAACGGGCATGCAGGCCACCTGATGTTAAGTGGTTACTGCAGCCCATGGACAACC
>DWON01006005.1:0-14313 GCA_018251015.1 Phocides pigmalion okeechobee
GAACATGTTGCTTTACGGCGGGTTATGAGGGTGGCGGTGGTACCGCCCCGGGCGAGCGCCAACGGCTCTACCACCTTTAAATTTTTACTAGAAACAACCATGATTTAAGTTGAAATATCTAATACATTGTTATAACAGTTTCGCGGTGACCACGAACCAATCAGATATCAAAAATCGTTGATCGTAAGTACCCGATATACAGTAAAAAGGAAAAAAAAAAAAACTTCGTAATCCATTACATCTTTTGTTCAAGATTTTTTACTACTTGCACATCGTGCTTATAAGTATGAATCATGTACGTACGCCTGTTTGCGCGCCAGTTCATTAAGTTACTTAAGCAACATGATAACAATATTTAAACATGATGTAACTGCCGCTTTAGATATGATGCAGAACGGGTGAATCAAGCTATGGGAATGCGCTGCTGTTTTCTTGGTGAGTTAGTAAAATAAGTAAGGTCGATATAATGCTTTAAGCTTTCTCTCCCAGTGTACCTTGAGGCAGTGAATAATGATGATAAATAGAAAACATGATAAATAATATGAAATAAAATAGATATCGGAGTAGAGTCGATAATCAAATTGACAATTTTTATGCAATACGAAAAATTACGAAAAAAATCAGATTTGACCAATTTATGGTACCCAGATGTTATCTTTCAATACAATGAAACCATAGTAACATGAAAATAATTTGTTTACATAATGTATGCTTTTATTAATGCACGTACTTATACTTATGTGTACATACGTAAATAAATATTCATATATTGGGTTCTTGTGAGTCGCGAGCGGCGGCGCGCCGGCGCGGTCGTTCGCCGTTGCATGCCGATCCGTTGCACCGAGGAGGCTGCATTCCGGCCATTCCGCATCTCGCCTGTACCACTGTCCTCTCACAAAGCGTATGTGTGCGGTACACACACGTTTCCCATTCTAATATTACTTGACTACCAATAAAGTTATGCTTCACGGGTTATTAGACATCGTATCCGCCTGATTTATATTAATGCCATTTATATGTTCTGTACGGAGTACTATCATTGGTCTGCTTTAATTTAAAGGTCAACTGATTATAAACTTTAAATGTTTGTGTTTGCTACAAAATTTCATTTAAAGATAACATGTTCGATTTTTTTATAGCTATAAAATAATATATATATATATATATATATTTAAAAATTGATAGCACATTAAAAAAATGGCGTACTATGTTATTTTACAAAACAATTTAAAATAAACTACCAGCTTCCGGCCATCACATAATTTTATAAAAGGTTCGTGTCGTTTATTGTTTGCTTACTGTCCACTTACAGAGGAATTTAATTTTTAAGCAAAATATTTACATAAGTAACGTTCTACGTAAAAACTCAGTTTACCTTAGTAGACAACTATTAAAACATGACCGACATGTGAAAACCGTCAATCACTCATTTAAATATTCCCATGGGAAAATAATACAATTGTAAAATGTATGATCAACCTCTACACCTGTAGGACGTAGTAGGGCGCAAGTAAAAGGTGGCAGACATTCACAAAGACTCACAGATTTTGACATCGATTCAGTTTTCGACACAAGTGATTCACAGTGCCCACACTCAGCCAGTTAGGTTGTTATTATAAATTATAAGAAAAAATATGTATTGTTAAGTCTCTTAAAGGCAAAAGTATTATTTAATTATATATAGCAATTGGTCAATTACAATAAGAATGTTAAATTCCGTCAGGAAAATGCAAAAAGGTAAGAAAGATTATTGCACTATTAAAATTTTGATTTTAAGCTTTTACGCGTCAAATAAACCTAAAATAGTATAGAAAGTCATAATGTAAACAAAATGTCACTTCTGGACAAAGAAAGAAAACTTCAAAGAGTCATTGTGTTTGCGGCGGCATAACGCCTTTTATCTGCGCAGTTTCCTTATACCACCCGAGCATGATGTTTGGTTTTTTCTATTCTATAAATGGCCGAGTCCAAGGACGGCGCAGGATCGCGCTGGGCAATTTAATGCGTCATTATGAGATCTTAGGTTGAAGACCCAGTCATTCACCCGCACTCTTGGAGCGGTCGCACGGTGCCCGCTCCATCATAATACAAATGACCGTTGTTATACATCTTATATTTTTCTGTGATTAGCTGTACCCGCGACATCATCCGCGCGAATTTTTATAGAAGCAACGTTAGATCAGAAATGTATTAGATTAGAAATGTATCTACGCAATCATCTAGACATAAACTTTCTAGACTAGTGTAACAATTTGTATCTTAAATTTTGCCCTAATCTAAACGCTAGTTTAATTGAAATTGACCATTTAGTTAAACGAAATTAATAGACGTAAAATACAAAATTGTATGACTGTCTTGGTGTCTAAAATAATAATTACTTAATGAACAGTAAAAATAATATTTTCAAGAAACATTCAATGTACAAACGATTCACTTAAAGTTTTATTATAAGACTAAATTATGTATCTATTTTATTATTTTCATTTTGATCAATAATAACGTCGTCAATTAAATTTACAGTTCTCTATTGTTATCACATGATACACTCTCGACAGTTTATGTCACGAGAATGCGCAAGTAAACATAGAAAATAGATAACAATGTGCAAATTCCGGAGTAAATTGCGCTAATTCTCATCGAGTTAAAATACACAATTGTTTGAAAAACATTACTATATCTATTGGGTCTCACACACCGTTATTTACACAGGCTGTTTAGAAAAATTAGTATTTGAAAAATATAAATAGTATTATTGCATTTTCAGACCATTCCTACTTTGCGCACTGTATGTTTCATGTTATATTTCATTTCTTTTTCTTTATTAAATGTTGTACATTAAATGTCCCTTTTCTACCCATGGGTAAAGCAATAAATTAAAGAGGGCGTAATAAACGCAAAACAATATTTTAATACCTTATTATAATAATTTTAAATTACATTACGTCCGACCTTGACAAGAGGCAATTACATTAAACGTCTCATAGCATTTCATTACGAACACGATATTATTCCAGACTTTAGGTTTATGTTCAGTATGTTTCACCTAGAATCCAGATACAGTCGTATAAGTAAACGGGCTTACTGTTAATTTTCAGAAACTAAACAGATCTATCCATTGTCCAATATAAACAACGCCACCTTATAGTGGTCGTAATTGCAAAGCTTTGTTTGGGTGAACGTGCAAACTAATTGCAGCATCTAAATCTCAATACAGGAAACCATAAGCGGGATCGTGAGGCGTGGGTGGTCTGATGAGTCATCTAGCGGCTTAGAGCGGCCACAGAATAATGTAAGCAGTAGTTGAATACTGTTTAAGATATGAATATGAAACATAAAAGATTCAGCAGAAGGCCTGTAAAAGAATAATTATTATTTATTACTAATTCTTTGCAAAAATGACGTTTTATAAAGGTTACATTTTGTGATGTAATCATATGAACGTCTTAATTTTTTTTTTACTGAAATAAAATATTAAATGAGTATGCAGACCCGATGATAACTCACGGCCAAGTATATCCGTAACCGATTCCAAATAGAACAAGAGTCCTACATAAAATTGATCACACATAAGGTTTTGACAGCTAAAACAATCTATCTTGCCAATCCCTTGAAAATAAACCACAAAATAGCTACTTTGTTCTTATAAAGTAAAAAAGACGCGACGCTATCTATTATCAAAGATACATAAAATAAAGTCAACATTATTTATATGGCATATAGTTATTATCGTAAAATGTATTTATCCACTGTTTTATTTATACTGTAGCACAAGGGCGGCATCGTCGTAAGCGCACTTGGCTCACAACGTAGAATCGTTCCACACTAACATGCATGTTTCAATAAATACGCCCTTGTTCCCACGGACAAATATTTCTTCAATTAGGCGGAGTTTTATTGTGATTAGACAAAGGTAGGTTATTGTAACTCATATAAAAAGATATAATGTTGACAAGAATCAGATGATACGAAGCACCGTAAACAGTACTGTAGTGTGAATCGGTTCTAATGAGCGCTCCTTGCCCATTCACAAGTGGAGCCAAGCGCCGGGCGTCCTGAGTCACGACGCGACGCACGATGCAATTGTGTGAGCGTGGGACAGTACCTAACACATGAAGCAAATACTGTGCCACTCATTACTATCGCCATACGTCACTCACGTTCCACAAGATGGATGATTGTACTGTATACAACAACAAAAAAACTATGTTATTGCCTTTAACACGCTAGCTTAAAAGGAGCATTTAAGTAACATTTGGTTCACTAATGATTGATTTGTCATTGAACTGTCAGTGGTTCTTAAACTTTCAATGAACCGGAACCACTTTGTCAGTAATTTACGTGTTCGCATGAATCACTTGAAACGTTTTAAAATTTTCATATTTGCTGGAATTTCCAATTCAGTAATCAAAATTTCATTATTAATAAAATCTAAAGACAGAGTTAGAAAATTTAAGAGCAACTACTATAAAAGGCAAACTACAATAAAAGTTTGTGTGTCCTAAAAACACGTTTTAGTTCGAACAGAACTTTTGTTATGTATTCGTATTTACGAATAAGACTTATATTGTTTGGTCAACAGAAAAACAACTATTATAATAAAGCATGCGTGTCTGCATTCCTTAAATTCTAAAGTACTATTTTTCTTTCATCGATATAGTTAAAATTATATATTCCCAAAGACCTAATACGTCTTGATAGAAATAATAAGATTTAATCATATGATCTACAGCTATCAACACTTGGAATAACAACAAAAAATATGTTAGGACACATTCTGCTCTTACCAGAATAGTAAAGATACAACTAATAGAACTTTATTAAATTCAACAACCTACATACTGTTACATAAACGCATCGGTTCCACGGTTTTCCTAATAGTAGAAAATAAAAAAAAATGTTTTATGTTAGGTTTTCTTTTTATATTTTTATACAATTAATATAATCATCTCGTATTGATTGCAAGCAATAACAGCCTAGTTGTGAATCTCCTGCCTCACACGAAGAGTCCGTTGTTCGAAATCATATCACGCACCTCTGATACTTCCAAGTGACGTATGTATATTATGTATACATTTTCTTATGTATACATCTTCACCGTCATTTGCTTTGACGGTGAAGAAAAAGATAGTGAGAAAACGTGCATGCCTGAATATTCGCCATGAAGTTTTCAAAGATGTGTAAAGTCTACCAAACTGCACTTTGTCACGTCGCGAACTGGCCATTTTCTCTTAATTTGATAGTAGACCCATGTCCAGCAATGTTATACTGATGGCTTGAAAATGATGAATTGTTATGATAATACGACCCATATTGACGCACACCGTCTGTACTACTCGAGTCCGCCCTGGCGCCACCGACTCAGATAAACTTCGTGCCCACGCATATATGGATAGGCTCTTTAATACACCCATTGTGCTAGCACTGAGTAATCACCTAGCAATAAAAACATTCATGATTCATACCAATGTATAATTCTAGAGCTTAGTAGCGATGATGTATCTCAAACATCTGTATATATAAATGAATAAGGTCACTGACAGCACAACACCCAGCCAAAACAAATGAAACTAGATTACAGATAAGGTCTTTATATAACCTAAGGGTGTAAAAATACAAGACGAAAATTTGTATGTATTTTTATGTTGCGATTTATTGGAAGGTATTATAATCGTAATAGTATATCGACTTATGACCAAAGCCGGGGTTAAAAACTAGCTACAGTATATAAATGGTATTTCATTTAAATTCATTAATTCATTTGTATGATTTCACCAACTCTAATAGACATAATAATATACTCCTGCGTCACGATAACAACATTTACAGTCGTGAGCTTTTAAATTGTATAGATTTTCACTTAAGCGTTGCTAACACCAGAGCAACGGGACACTTTATACTAACAAAGCAGCTACTTTAGCACCCCTTACAAGTCCGGGTGTATTATTGTGTATATTGGAAACGACTAATAATCCATAGTCGAAACGAAATTGAATACTTCATCTAAAAATTCTGTTTCGCTATTTTATCAATATACATGTCCCAGGCGAGGCCGCATCCATTTACATGTCCCATTGCTGAGCAGTGTTTCTTTCCAATAATTGGGAATGGCCTACAGGATACTCCATCATGCTGCACCTTGTGGATAAATAAGCCGGACGCAAAAAAAATCTATATTTTCTCATCTCCATTATTTTTAAATAATCTGGGAACTTTATTAACATTATGTTAAACTTTAATTTTACAAGATGTAATCAGCAACAAACAGAAGTATTGTAGGTACAAAATAGTCATACTCTTGTTTGTTTTGTATCCTTGTTTGTAGAACTGCATTCCGCAGTCCGTTTAATAGCTCTGTCACAAGTCTGTAAAATGTCTAATATTATTTTAATCAAACAAATTGTTGATTTAAACATAAATACTTAAGAGTCAAAATAAATTAGAAGGAAATAAATATACTTTAACTCAATCACGTATTATGTAGGTGGTGAGAGTCCGGAGTTCGAGGTCGTGCGGTGCCCCGGCGGCGGCGCGTCCGAATCGTTCCGACTTAGGGTTGCCAACTGTCCCGACACATACGGAACGTCCCGTTTCAAGACTTCAATCATGTGGCGTTTCAACAAAAATACGTGTACGACCTTAAATTGACCGTTTTTGTACAGATAAATACTGATCTAATTTAGCATACGTCAACGAATGCATATAATGGTGTGATGTTTATGTAAAATTATGGACGAAAATGTGTAAAACTTGAATCCTTAATTTGTTTTTTTGCGATAAATAATGGACAAAAGCGCCTTAAGCGTATATTTAGCGGTCATTGCTGTCAACCCAAAATAGTCTTAGAATGATCAAAGACGCCTAAACTCGGGAAAAATAAGTTAAAATGCTTCATATTGCTATTGTATCCTATATTAAGCAGAAAACAGTGTAATAGGTGGAAGAAGTATAGTTCGCCTTACGGTTACTTACCATGTACATATATAGCCATCAAGCAATTATTTTATTTCGGTTGGGAAGGTGGACTTACTTGACACACTTACAAAGTGAAATAACCACCTCAGTTTTTAGGGGTAACAACAAGTCTATATGCACAAATAGCATTCCAGTCCTGTTTCATGTTAGATATGATTGTTTACGGGCTTCAGCAACCATGAAACATCAGATGGTCTGCACGCTTATATGCCACTATTCCATAATGAAAGAAAACACCATCAGCCTTACACTATTCTTATAAGGCAGAAACAAGGTGCCACCATAATGTAACTACAAAGAGTTTTATCTCTTTTAAAACATATTACTATTGCAGTATTAGTTACACTATACCGTAAGCCGTACCCGATAGCTCTTAGATCCAGCGGTTTGCTGAGCTGTTCCGTTTGATAGTATCCACGAAACTGGGCTTCAAAGTTGGCAAGCCTACTCCGGTCAGCCGCCGTCGCGTCGCTAATTTAAATTTGCCCTTGTCTGAGTAAGCCAGACATTATGCCAGTTGGGGCTAGGGACCGCGAGAATCGAATCACCTGCCGGTCATACCAGTACCTACCTGTTACTGTTAATATGAAACTGGAAATATTGATTGTATAACTCATGTTTAAGTTAATCTTTTAGATTTATATTAGAAAAATAGCAAATAAGCATGTAGATAATTTAGCCCGTGGACACTCATTTCAAGACCTTAATACGATTGATGTCTCAATAGAAGTCTGAATGTAAGTTCCAAACTCGTCCGAGTCCAAAATCGCTGCAATTTTGAATGTACCCAAAGTTTTTATTAATTTAATCAAAAAGTTATGTTTCGGCACCTACGTTTGATATGACTTTCAGATCCCTTTCATAACAAGATCAGATTCCAATGAACCTCATTATCAACTCACACTTTAGCTCAAGTTCATCTTCGTGATATAAAGTTCTCTAAAGGTTGCAAGTTATCTTATGTTTTGTAAACAAGAATGCAAAACAATTTACAACATTCATTTTAAAAGATAAGGCATCTTATCCGCGGTAAAGGTAATATGTGATTAAATATTATTCTAATTGCACAGCTAAGTAAAATAATACGAGTACCTACTTCTGAGTAATCCGACGAATTGGTCGGCAACGACGAATCTGGCGAATTTTAAAATTGAAAAGAATAAGGCAATTTGAGACCTTTTCTTTTTTATAAGTTTGTTAAGGAGGGTATTTTATGCACAGTACCGCTCAATCCAATAGGTGACTTTCGATCTCTTCTAATATAGTTCATTTGACTCAATAAGACCAAACTGATTTTATTTAATACCTGTCATCAGGCGTATTTAAAAATTTCCCCCATAACAACTGGATGGTTGTTCTCAACTCTTTATTATATAAACTCCTCACCTGGCTGTGCAAACCGTGGAACGTGCCTTTCTCCGTAGTCTCAAGTATCATAATGGGCATTTATCATAAGCAAATTCAAAAACGGTATTAGGCCCCTCAAGGAGAACGACGTCAACGAATCGCCAGCCCCTTCGTCTGTGACCACTTTGTGACCGTCTATTCGCAAAACTTATAATTCATGCCCATTAAACGTATTTATATTAGACAATCCAATCAAAAGATCTTGTACGACGGTATTATGATTTCCAGACGGTATTGAATTTCTACAGCGACTATAAAAGCGGTGATTTATTTAGAAAAAAACCAGTAAGTCGACCATAGAGGTCGTGCGTCTTGCCGCCTCGCTGTCTGCTCACCTTGGGTCAGATCACCTCCGAGCACATCCGGCCGGCTCTCACTTCATTTAAATACCTATTATGCACTCGTGTATCCATATACGTAACCGAATGTAGGTAAGCGTAGACGCATTTCATTACTTTCACTCGATATTCACATCAACACAATTTAAAAACGAGTTTCGAATGAGCATCGAGTGGGAATTAATGGTTTGTTTATCTATTCGCCTTTGAGCCAAACAAATCATGATTTTTGTTAACCATAATTTCCCTCAAATATGTGGGGCGGCTGAATTGGATACAATTACTAAACAATGAATCAGCCGCGTGTCCTACAGAGTACCCTCATGTGTTATATTGATGATAATCAAAATTGTTTAGAGTTTATGGTTACATAGTTACACAATGTCCAATTCAATCTGTCGATAATTTATCACATTTGTTCATAATCAAACTCACACGATGAAAAAATATAATCAACTCGATTTTTTAAATGATCAATATAGTATGCTTGTGTATTACTAGACCATAGTAAAGTAGGCACGTGTATGACGATAAGAATAAAAGGTGATAAACCCGTACATAAGTATGACTACGCACTCGCATCGTTCTTAATATTCTGTACATCTAGCCCATAGAAATCTTGGAACTTGTATCTTAAAGAGTAAAAGTTATAAGGGATAGGTGTCAGAACCATAGTTCGCCTGGGGAGGTACGATTACCACGATTAAAATGTGTGGTTTTCAGGTGCATGTATAAGCGAGCTCATAATCTTAGTCTTCAGAAATATACGCTTTTGCGTAATATCTCGGATAGGATTTCAGCCATTTTTTAACATCATGTAACCTACAAGTTCTAACATAAAGGAAAACGTTAATAGAAAAATATTATTTAATACGGCGATTCTCATAGATACAGTTATTTTTAGTCAACAAGATAACATAGCGTGATAATGTTTTCCCTACAACGAGACCAGACAGGAATTGTTTGCAAAAATGTAAGTAGACAAAATTAGTTGCTTTGGCGTTTAAGAAAAACAAACAAACAAGCGGATAACGTTACGCTTTTTCTTAACAGTAGTGATTTTGATACGTCTTTGGTAAGCAACTCGTGCGACTCGGCTTACACGTGGTACTATTTACGCTACGTTGCACCCGCGTATAATGGCTTCTTATCGTTGACAAGGAACAATATTGGTGGGCACGAAAAACCTATAAAATTTTCCTTTATCGCTATGAACTCCAATGAAAACAAACAATGTAAAGCGTGTTTTGTACTTGTTTTACCGCACGTGGAAGATATGGGGTCATTTTATTTACATCACCCTAATTAAGTGGTTTAATTTATCTCACTTCAAGAATACACATTAGGTATCGATAACAATAATTTTCTAACATTACTTCGCATTAAACTTAGATAGAACATGGAATACTACGGAGATAACTATACACATAATAAATACAAATGATCTTGGAAATAAACATATTTAATTAAAGAGTGATTGACCGATTGCACTCATCTTGACACAACATAGATAAACGTGCAGAATGTAGGCTAATATAGAGCATTTTCAAGGTTATCAGAACTTTTAAATGAAGACTAACATGAACATTTATTATAACCATATGAAATAAAGTGTAAAGTTTTATCAATATCCCTTCTTTACGTAACAGTAAAATTTTGTTTGTTTCTTTTACGCAAATCTACCTCTAATTTTGTACATAATATTCCTAGTCTCATTATAGGGTATGTATACACTATATTATTTTGCCATTGAATGATGAACAAAAATACTTATAGTTAGGGAGTCTAACTATAAGTAGGTCAATATGTTACAAAATACGTATTGCTTGCACTGTTTATAGCCAACGTAAGTTTATATTTCCCGAGCAAAACCACAGGTCCACGTTAGTGTAAAACAAATATAAGCAGGTGTTGTTCAATTTCAATACACATACTCATCAAATATATTTTCTTGTCCGCGTATGTACCGACAATTTCAATAATGTTTTGGTATACAGGCTTGTGGCTAAACGACCTTTGCAATCTAAACGATCAACTACAATGGACGTTTGTTGAATAAGTCATGAAGATATAAGAATATAGTAACAGGAACGGAAACATGTTCCGATGGTTGTCTAATAAGACCGTAGTGACCATTGTTCTGATGGCAACTTTGACGGACATGAATCGCTAGCATGAGTCTTTGTACCGAGGACTTCGACCCTCCGACAGAGACGCATTTCCGTACGCAGTACCGCATCAAATCCGAAGAGTCATCAAAACAATTTCAGTTATTTTCCTTGGGAAGAAGCAATATATTTGGTTCCAGGAAATAAGGATAATTCTGATTACCCGACTACATTATTAAAATAAATGCTTTCTAGTTAGGATGTGCGTGAATGTTACGTACATATTGGTGTTATATATTAAAAAAATCTTATATTACTAGGTTTTTTGTTCCGTAGAAACCTCTTTTATTCTTCAAACATGAAATTGCTCGAATTTGCATAAATTATTTTATTCTTAGGAAAATGATAATTTCACGATTCCTACAAAATGCCGGGGACATACTCGCATATAAATCCTATTGTTACTTTGTCCCGTATGCGTTACTATACGATTCATCCGCGGGCGATGAAACTTGAGTTGTAAAGCATAAAACCGCGAAGGATCTAGTGAATCCAAGTGGTGATACAACAGGTGGCACGCTTGTTGTTTGAACAAATTAGTTTATTTATCATTAATATCTGATCATGTGTTTTGATCACGTCTCGAAAATTATTCTTATGGTTTCGTGTCGAAATCCAAAAATCTTGTGTATTACATTACAATGCATGCCGGGCGTTCATATTAAATATGTTGTCGCATTAAAAAGAATAACAGAAGAACGAAGCCGCGGGCAAGAGCTATTAAGTAATAAGTTAATGATAGGAACGTGTTTCTTGTATAAAGTGTCTGTTTAGTTACCACATCTATTAGTGCAGGCAATGTTAGGCGTTCGTGGAAAGGAAAACGGATCAGCAGGGCGCGGCGTCTGCGAGCTTTATTTATATTTTCATTGAGTCGCGCCGCCCCACCCCGCGCCACACCTTAAGTATGCAACTCGACACGCCACGGAAGCTCATTTTGACAATACTAATGTTATATTATTTCAATTACACCAATACAAGAAAAAGATTTATCTTGGAAACGATTGAATAGATTTGGTTTGAAGAGTTATCTAAGCTTATAATTTCGGCGGATTTAGGATTTTTACAGATGCTTCGTTTCAGGGAACATACAATAAATAAAAAAACAAACTTTGGTAGATGATATTTTTTATAAGTAAATAAATTTTAACTTGGAATTAATTGGAAAAATATATATACCTATTTTATTTATTTCCGCTGACACCAATAAAGGTCTGTTATAAATTTTAAGGCCAAGTACATATGGAGTTTGCCTATGAGATCGAAACAGTCAAACGAGTGGGATGCAGTGGTTTAGTATAAGTAGATAGCAAACGGTGATCTACTAGACGACCAGTGTTTGATTTTTGGGTAGGATAACGAATGGCGGAAGGAATTAATTTTTTTGTATTTTTCCTTTTTTACATTCTCAATTTAAATACTACTTATGTATATATAAGTTAATTCAAATATAGAACACATATATATGAACAGATATACACGGGTTCTTGAAATTTGTCTTACCGCCATGGTGATACTGAGGTACAGTTAATGACTTTTTTACTTTGTAAAGGTGGGTAATAAAATTATAAAATATAGTTACACGAGTCTTGAAGTTACTATTTTCTAAGAGGTGAATGAACTAGATAAATGCACGTGGATACAATTTTGTTGCATTTAATTACGCAGGGCGATAAACTTGCAACTATGTGTTGTATCCAAGAGTCGAAGCTAGGACATCTGATTTTTATTACTGTTTAATACCTACTTGGACGTACTTGTTAGATTAGCCGTCATAATAATAGTTTTTATGATGAGTACTCAAATTATTAATTCTCTGTATAATCAAGGTATATCAATAAATCGCATATATTAGTAAGCATAAGTTGTTTAATGATTAAATTTATATTATTTTGTATAATTTCAACAGACGCGCGAACATAAATCCTCAGATTTAATCTTATATGTTCCAAAAATTGGTATAGTACAAATAATGCCACGAATATAATTATGAAATACAATCAGACTTTTTAAAAAGTAGTATAACTGGAAGAGATCGCTGCCTGAGCGATAAGTCCGCCTATTGTGTACTATGTTGTGAAATTTTGTAAATGTCTGTATCCTATTTCATGGTATGCAATAAAGTATATTCTATTCTATTCTATTCTATTCTATTCTATAACAATAGTTCGATCGAGGAGGTACCACCGCGGCCCTTATTGTCCGTCGTGAAGCAACTCTCTTGTTTCAATTGGACGAGTGCGGCTACCGGCTACAGTTGAAAAATTCTAATTTACAGTACATTAATCTTCATACAAGTAGTACTTCATAAAAGTGCAATAACACTGAAGAATTAATTGGTCAAATAATGTGCTCAACTGGATTTTGATATTGTACTTACTATTCGGTTATCACATGGAAAATTTAAAACTGCTAAGCCGATTTTGACGATATCTCTAGTAATAGTAGCTAACAGAAGTGAAAACGTTTTAGATAGAGTGATTTAAATTACAATATTCAGGATAAATACAGAGTAACTGCGCTAAAATTAAAAACCAAACTTTTAAAATTGTGATATGGTTAAAAATTGGTATGTTTAAAATTAGATAACTTCTATAGGTATATATATACACAAAAAATATTTGCTATGCTACAAACTTGGAACATGGAGATAATATTTCGATTTCAATTAAATAACAGATTAATTTAATGACTTGACGATGCAAAAAGCGTAAATAAACTCACATACAGCTGGGGTTTTCAGCTTCGGTAATATCGTTCCTGTCTTTCGGAGAGGAATTCAAAGGAAACCATCTCTCATAAACTATAATGCGGGACATGCGCATACTAAGCTAACATTAAATAGAATGTACTGTTTTATAAACCGGAAGGAACAAGGCAGATGAGGGAAGAGGCACAGAAGAAGTCATAAAGATCACCGAAACCATATAACACAAGAGTAACATGGCTCTTTGAATACAAATTGCTGGCTTACTAATGAGGATCCTACAGTTCTGATACTATACTTAAGAAAAAGTTTGTGCTCTCTAAAAATTAGTGAAGCATTTTGTTATATAAGGAAAGTTCGAAAAGAAAATAAAGTCCACCAGTTTTAAAGGATTTATAACCAACTGTATAGGATTTTGAGTTAAAATCGATATTCATCACACACGCTTTGGTACTCTTGAGGGATTAGATGGAAACCCTTAAAAATAGATTCTGCCTTAACACATCGTTCAGAATATAATAGTTTTCACGACTTTCATAATGCACAAATAAATTTGGCGGTAATGTATAAATACTTTCAATTGTATTCCAATCAGCTTCAATTTTAATTAACCCTTTAACTGGTAGAAGTGTTTTTCACTAATCATGAAATAAAATCGCCATTTATGGAATTAATATTATTATATTTATTACTTAAAAATAGAAAAAAAAATTAGGCGAAT
>DWON01006006.1:0-14312 GCA_018251015.1 Phocides pigmalion okeechobee
CATCAGGTAGTTTGCTTGCTCGTTTGCTACTCTTCTCATATAAAAAAAATCTTTGCTAACTGTACAATAAATTACTTTATTTAATAAATATTATAAGCTCTATGGTCCGTACCCACCTGACATAACTCAAGTTGAACCTCTCCGGCAGCTGGAAGTCCAGTTGGATGGTGGCGCACTGGTGGGACCGCTTCAATGCATCCTGGATGGTGATGTCTATCTTGGGCCCGTAGAAGGCACCGTCTCCTTCGTTCAATTGCCATGGCTTGCCAAACTTGTTTAAGGAATCTTGTAATGCCTGCAACAAATATTCTTAACTACAGCTTCGAACTAAATTTCATGATTTATTTATTAACACTTTGAGTTTCTGATCTTCTGATCGATCTGATCGATCGAGCTTCTAATCGAGTCAGCGTTCCGGGAGGCGGCACTAAACTAGAGCTATCTCTAGACTGAAGATGCGCTTAAAATTCACTAAAATATTGTATTATTTAGCATTCGTATAGCATCTACAAATACACAGGCGTAATGTCTGCCCCCAGTCTTGTAGCGCCGACGTAAACACAGCACTTTCGTTCAAACGACGACTGAACGTAACTATTAAATTTCTCGACCAATTAAAAAAAAATAAACTTAATTTATGCACTAAAATCTTCCTCAGGAATCACTTTACCCATTGTTGAAAACTGAGAAGATCCGTTCAGTACTTTTTAAGTTTATCGCGAACAGACAGCGACGGGGGACTTTGTTTTATAATATTTAGAGATTAGGGAAAAAAAAGAGATGGATAAAGGTACCTTTTCAGCTTGGTCCCAAGTGGCCAACTCTCCGAGGTACTTCTCTGGTCTCGTGGACAGCTTCAGTTGGAACGTGAAACCGAAGGTGTTGTACACATGTTCTAGGAACTCTAAACAGGATAACTGCAAATATAAAAAATAGATAAATTATATACATGTTACAAATTAAAAAAAATGGGTTCTAATTGTTGGTGACAGTTAGTCTTGCACTAATATAGATGAGCACAGAGCTCATGTACTTCCAGGTAACAGAGTTGTTGAACTTCTGGTAGCTGGAAGTTGAACTTCTGGTAGCTGGAAGAGCGGTCAGCTGAAAAAGCTGTCATCTGGCAGAGCTGTCAGCTGGAAGAGTTGGTCTCTGGAAGAGATGTCAGCGACTACTTTTGTATGTAAGAATAGCAAACGAGCACGCTACTTGATTTTACGTCATCGCCTATAGGTCCCTATATAAATTGAAGGACTTAAGACTCATTTGAGTCCATATGTAGATGCATTGCTGTCTTGAAGATTATGTTGGGTGCCTCATAAGTGTACAGGACAATTACATCTCTCGGACTGCAAGAGTTGCTTTACGCCGGATTATAATGGCAGCGGTACTTCACTGTTTTAAATATATTTGCAGAAGAATAAATGACTATAAAGTTAGATATAGTCATGAATTACCATCAATAGCTCTTAACACTTCCACTGCAGGGTTTTATATTATTACATCAAGTTATCTTTCGGAAGGCGCACTAAACAGGAGCTGTCTTCTCTAGACTGAGATGCGCCGACAATTTTGTAATTTTTAGCATCCGTGTAACATCTACGAATACACAGACGTAATGTCCGCCCGCAGTCTTGTAACGCCGACGTAAAAATAGCACTTGTATTCGCCCGTAATCCATACCGATCTGTACGTACACGTCAGGTGTGTACAAAACGCACGCGTTACAATACGAAATATACAGCAGTTGTATACGCCGCAGTGAAAGTGTTGAAATTACAAAAGTAGGCTCACCATTTCGCTCTCGATTTGCTGTGGCGTGCAGAAGATGTGGCCGTCGTCCTGCTGGAAGCGGCGCACGCGCGTGAGGCCGGTGAGCGCGCCGCTGAGCTCGTTTCGATGCAACACGCCGAAATCAGCCATGCGTAACGGCAGCTCGCGCCACGACCGCGTGCGATTGTCGAACATCAAACTGGAAACAGAGAAAAAATTCACAAAATTAAAAAAAAACTTAGACAAGGTTAACATTTTCTTAAATATTATAAACCGCCTTTAGCGTAGCCTTAAAAAGGAGCCTTTAAACATTACCAAAGTAGAATTGATCACCCCTCATCCCATAATACCTTCCAATTTTAAGATCCAATTTGTAATAGACTTTAAAGTAGGAAGAAATTCTAATATTTTATTTCATTATAACTCATTAAACACAGCACGTCATAATCTCATATGCTCAACATAATTCTAAAGTTATACTATACAAAGTTTATTTATCAGTGACTGATTTAAAAAGAGTCCCGAAGCTTTTTTCTCCCGGTCAACATTAGCCAACAGGCGCTCTAAGCCGATGTACAGATTTTACATTGTACCCTTGACATTCATTAAGTGTGTGTAAATATTTTATAATGAAATAAAATGGACTTGTGTTTTACTTGGAAAGGGTTGCCGGCTACCCTTTTAAGCGAGGCCACCTCAGTCCTCAGAAGAGGCAATGCATGTCAGGCAAGACTTCAATCCTATTTGATGGATATCCATGGTCTGCAGAGGCCATTTAACATCATGGCCTACATGTTCCTTTGCTATTTTTCAACATTAAAAAACCTTCAGGGAATGAACACTTCTCAAACACATATTTAGTATACTATACCAAGATATGCAAAATCTGTCTGTTTTTGCATAATTACATTTCACTAGCTTCAGTGTCAACATTGGTTATGTATTCCACCACTCACCGTCCACCGTCCAGGTACTGATTGAATGGCCTATGACTCACCAGTGTCCGGGGCAGTTCATGGGTTTCAAAGCAAATGTCTCCTTCTCCACGTCGAAGGCAAACATGTTCTCAGCGTAGAGAGCCCAGTGTCCGGACGTCTGCCACAGCTTAGAGTTGTACATGTTGGGAGTTACTACCTCTTGGAACCCGCGCTGCCTGGAAATATGTATTTTAGATTTAGATTTTACTAGCCACTTGACTCAGCTTCGCTCGGGTAATAGTTTATATTTACTTACATTATTTTTCTGTCATATACCTAGTTGCAAAAACTAACAATTAGAAACATCTATTTCGAACGCAACAGAATTACTATATTGAATTTAACTATTTATTTTCTCGCCCAATTCACGAAAAAAAGCTTAACTTATGATGCACCAAAACCTTTTTCAGGAATCACTTTACCTGTTGTTGAAAACTAAGAAAATCCATACTGGACGGATTTTGTTGGGTTTAACATTAACAAACAGACATACGGACACGACGGGGGACTGTTTTATAATATTTAGAGACATAGATACCTGTATTGTTCCCTGAAAAACTGTACTAGAGTATTGTATATGTGTGCTCCTCTCGGCTGGAAGAAGCACGAACCAGGTGACAACTCGTGGAAGAAAAATAGTTCTTGCTCCTGTGAAAATAGGATTCATTTTAGCTTTGATACTTTGTTATTGGATAACTCGATTATTTTTTACAACTATGTCCATTTGTTGTGGAAACCATTCAACTTTAAGTGACGTGCATGCTCATTTACTACTCTTCCAACATGAAGATAACTTGTGATTGACATCAACAAAATATTTTCTTCACGGTATTAAAAAGTAATCAATTACTTCCATTAGAGCTATGATACCACAAAGGGCATTTTTTATGTCACAAGAGTAGCAAATGAACATGAAAACCTGACGTTAAGTAGTCGCAGCCCATATACATCCACGTATAACCATAAACACGACTAACATCCTATCTGAGCTCGAACATCGATATGTTGCTACTCCTGACGACTAAGAGGGTCGCCTCGCTTCAAAGTGTAGCCGGCAACCGCACCTCTCCAACCGAAGCACAAGTAATACTTCACGGCGGATTATGCGGGTGGCGGTGGTACCACGCCGGTCGAACTATAGTTCTCCCATCTTTATGACACAATTAAGAAAAATAACTCACCCTTCCAATTTTCCTGTGGTCGCGTTTAGCAGCCTCTTCCTGTATGGTCTCCCATTCCTTCAGCTGTTTGGGCTCCGGAAATGACACTCCGTATACCCGTTGCAAGGATTCCGCCTCCGCATTACCCTCCCAGTAGGCTGATGAGTTCTGGAATTATAGTACTAGCATTAACCCATGGCTTCGCCTGCAAAAAAGCTGAGACAATTATGCTATAAAGTGTATAGCAATACGTAGCAAAGAAGGTATCAATGTTACTTTGCGGAAGCTCACATTTATATTAATTGAATTGCGAGCGGCGGCACTAAGCTAGAGACATTTTCTCTAGACTGGAGATGCACCGACGATTCACACAATTTATTGTATTTGGCCGTATTCGTGTAGCGTCGAATACAAGATCGTTGTCGGCCTGTAATCATGTAGCGCCTACGTAAGCACTTCTGTTCGCCCGTAACCCTATACAAATTTGTAGTACTCTTATCACAACAGCAAGCCGTACGCGTATTTAAGTATATATGTATACTGTGTGTTACGCAAAGTCACAGCCGTTGTGTTTCACAGTGTTAACCTCGTTGTTTTTTATCATGAAAGAGTAAGAAACGGGCATGCAGGCCACCTGATGTTAAGTGGTCACTGCAGCCCATGGACAACCACGTCCAATCTCAAATAGAACAGAAGTTCTAGTTAAGGATGGACGCGGATGTGTCTTGAGGACTAAGATGGTCGCCTCTAATAAAGTGTATCCGGCAAATAGTTCAATTACAATATATTTATAGATATAATAATCTTCTATCAATATTTTTGATTAGCATATACGATCGATTAAGTTAAGCAACGACGGGTGAGGTCGATAGTTAAACGGGTGGCTGCTGGTGGCAATTTTCAGTCGCTTCCGTAATTTACAGAGTATGTTATGTTAGCAGACCCAGTTATTAACAAAAAGTGGCAATGGATAAAACTTGTTGAGGCCTTAAATGCTAATTAAGAGAATCCTAAAGTAACGAGGTAAATAAGTCCTAAAGTAAAGTAAGTGTCCTAGTAAAATAGGTCCTAAAGTCCACCACTGCAGAATACAGTTAAGCAGCATGGTAGACTATGCTTCAGCTACTCTATCCTTAGCCAGAAAAGACCATAACCCACTGACAACTAACTAAAGCAGTGTCAGTTGTCAGTGGGTTATGATCTTTTCTGATCTACAGAAACTTTAACTTTTAATTTGTATTTATATCTTTTAATATTTCAACCATTAATACAAAATAGAACGTCACGAAAGAATGAATCTATTTTACCTTTTTTTTATTGTGAAAGATTAAGAAACGAGCATGCAGGCCGCCTGATATTAAGTGGTCACTGCAACCTATTGACAACCTCGTCCAATCGCAAATAGAACAAAAGTTCTATTTAAGGTGGACGCGGATGCGTTCCTACTCTTGAGGACTAATATGGTCGCTTCCAATAATGTGTATCCGGCATGCACACCTCCCAACCGAAACACAATACATGAAGAACATGTTGCTTTACGGCGGGTTATGAGGTTGGCGGTGGTGCCACCCCGGGCAAGTCTAACGGCTCTACCACCTTTTAATTACCTCTTTTAAATATACTTTAAATTCTACCGCTATACGATATCAGTGGCCACTCAAAGTGCTAGTCCAGGATCGAATTAAAGTACCCATCTGATTATTCAACATTACGTGTGTGTTTGAAATTAAAACTTTAAAAATGCATTTTTTATGTGATATGACTTACAAACGAGCATACAAACCACTTGATGTTAAATAGTCGCAGCCCACAAACATCCACGTACAAACACGACCGAAATCCTATTTGACCTCGAACGTAGATACGTTGCTACCCCTGAGGACTCAGATGGTCGCCTAGCTTCAAAGTGTGGCCGGCACCGCACCTCTTTAACCGAAACAACAGTAATGCATTACGGCGGATTATCAGGACTGCGGTGGTACCTCCCCGATCGAAAAGTTCTCCCACCTTTAAATATAAGCAGTTTTTGGCATATTTTAAAATATGATGAAAATTAGTCTATAAGATAATAATTATTGTCGTTTACACATGTGTAGTAGGTTCCATTGTTGGGAAAAAGTGACGTATTGTAGAGCCCTCGCTGAAACTCAAACATATGTCTTATATAACGTGTGCTACACTCATTTAAATTAATATTACTTCAATATTATTCATGAACAATATTTTAGGCATACAAAATTACAATAAACCATTGTAAAGGCTAGTACACAGATTTTCTGCAAATACCCAACCTATACTGGAAATAGCCGGCTTCATGCGAATTGTAGAGAAAATATGGTATTAAGGAAAAAGGCGTTTCTAAATTAACGAATTAAGATTGATTAATTATTATAAGATGACTCTAAGAAGCGAAAAGGTTAAGCCACCTCTGTTATTGACGGGTACAATGGTACACACAGGTATACAGACATACATTCTACCAATTATAACTTTGTGTTTGATTGCGTTAATAAAGACTCTTAATAATACTTTTACATATATATTCAATGTACAGATAACGTCGAGTTGCCTGTTATTATTTAATAGATGTAGCCTGTTTTTTATGTAACTCTTTCACCATTCTTGGAATCCGATTTTGAGACACTCTCCCGGATAAGGAAGGCGTCTAGGCGCCTAAAATGTATTACTATACATATATACAATACAATATGCCGTATCATTGATGTATTAATTATATCTATCATATTTAATCTGTAATTTTCAATTATTGATCACTCATTTTCCTTTATACCGCCTTCGATTTCTGCCGAGCCTAAAGGTTTAAAGAATGCTTTTAGCATTAAGTCCGCCTTTTGTACCACATTTTTTGTATCTATTATAATAAAGAATATAGATAGACATAAATACTACATGTAGAGTAGTAACAATAAAATTTTAATCTAATTTACAAGTTTGAAATTGAACAGTAAAATGAGTACGACTAAAAGAAAATCTACCATACCATACCATAGACTATAGAATAATGAACATGAAATGACAATGACTCACAGTTCGGAACTCATTCAATCCGAATTTAAATTCATTGACAACAGTCTTTACTATACTCTATGCGATTGTTTGACCAGAGACTATTACGTATGTGACATTGACAGTTTGAATATAAACAATGAACGTTTTATTTTTTATTTTAATTAATTAAATGTATTTGGAACACAAATTATACATTTTTTATTAACGTTTTGACCATTTTGTGTGTTAATTGTAGCGAATGTTTTCAATTACTATTTTGGTTAAGACTTCCGGAATTCCGTTTTCTTATGCCAAATAAAAGTAATTAGCATCAAACTACATTTAACTATCCTTTTTTGTGTTAAAAGAGTAGCAATCGAACGTGCAGACTGCCACGTGTTAATTGAACGTTGCAACACATGAACATCCACAACAAATAAAAACAGATCTGAAGTCTATCTATCTCATCAGGGCTATCTGAGGCCGTGCTTAGATGTGTTCCTACTCCTCAAGACTAAGCTGGTTGCTTTGCTTGTAAATGTAGCCGGGAACCGCATAACTCTAATCGTAAGACAAGATATATTTTTCATTGAGTAATGTGGACCGCAACGGTACTTCCTCGAACCATTCAATCAATTCTACTACCTCCAAAATTTTCTAGCAACAATATCGTTGCTATTTCCTAGTTCTGTTTGGGGATATGATAATATAGATTTATTTTATCGACATATTCTATTATGCCTAATTTAGTCTACGTAGTTGTGTATGGGCGACTACATAACATCATGATTCGAGCTCGTTAGCTACACTGCTCACATAAAATATACAAAACAGTGGAATTGGGAACCATCTCCATTTTTCGAAGTCTGTTGACCAAGTATTTGTTACCAGTGTGATCGTATCTTAACACGTCGCTAGCAAAATAACCTTGATAGCCAATACTTTTTTCTTGAAACCGAGAATTTTCCGTTGTGTACCCAACGCGAAACAGACACTTTATAAAGACATTACGATGAGTGAAAAGTTTAATGGTAGAAATACTTAATCAAGTGATCTCGATGTCCTTCGTTTTTGTTCGGAAGCAATTTTTTCCATTACGTAGATATTTGTTTATTTTTTACGCGACGCACAACATTGTAATAGATAAAATAAGCGTATTGACACAGATGGTTGTTTGGCTATTGTCTATGAATGGTTACACTATTGGAACAGATAATAAATAGTTTCAAATTTTTATCACTGCTACGGGACAAACTTACGATCGTTCTACGGGCGAGTTTCACAAATTATTTTATGCTTTGAAAATTGAATGCCCGTTAACACTTTGACGCAACACTTATATATTACATCGGATCAGTATTGCGGAAGGCGGAACTAAACTAGAGCTTATTTGACTAGACTGAAGATACGCTTATAATTTACTGATATATCGTATTTTTAGCATCTGTGTATCATCTACGTATACAGAGACACAATATCCACCCCTAGTCTTACAGCGCTAACGTAAACACAGAACTTTTGTTCGCCCGAAATCCATACACATTTGTCCCTACAACACAGGTGTGTACTAGCCGCAAGCGCGTTGCGTCCCGCATTACACAGCAGTGTTGTAGCAGGAAAAGTGTTAATAGTCATCAAAAGTTTACAATGAAAACTGTTGGCAGAAAAAATGTGGTAATGTTAAAACGTTATTATAGTTTTTTTATTGCAACAAGGCTTAAGCCATTTTAACCTCAAATGTGCAAAAAGACAGGATGTCGAGTTTCAATAACTTTTAAATGTCATTAAATGTCAAAATTTTCTAGGTGTTACAGCCGTTAGACCTCGCCCGGGGCGGTACAACCGCCACCCTCATAGCCCGCCGTAAAGCAACATGTTCTTCATGTGTTTCGGTTGGGGAGGTGTGGTTGCCGGATACACATTATTGAAGGCGACCATCTTAGTCCTCAAGAGTAGGAATCCGCGTCCATCCTTGAATAGAACTTCTGTTCTATTTGAGATTGGACGTGGTTGTCTATGGGTTGCAGTGACCACTTAACATCATGTGGCCTGCATGTACGTTTTTTACTCCTTCACAATAAAAAAACTATTCAACTTGTGACATCAATCGTTTCAGAGATATTTTAAAAAATAATGTACTCGGTCGATTAAATTCAAATTACTTGTAGACTCATAAAAGGGAAGGGATAGAAAAAATGTTTTCATAAAATCTTATATTAGTTCACAAATTACATGTTAACTAAACAAAAGTTTTAAAATGTATCAACCTAATCGAAATGGCGGACATTACGAATCAACACGTAAATAAATTATAAACACTGGTCACATAATGTATGAAGAATCGAATGTAATTAAAAATAGATGATACAGTAAATTTAAATCCAACCAAAAAACCTTACGTCGTACATTACACATTCAAATTGATTACAATGTCCACACGTAATTATTACATGAACCTTGGACACAAAAATGTACCACACTTCATCGTAAAAACAAACCATACAGTATGTTTGGGTAATGAGTGGAAACCTTTGATGCAACGTGTCCGAGAGAGACCCAACAGCATCCTGATTCTCCCATCTTTAAAAGTAAGTGTAGTAATAAGAAATTATTTTATTTTACTTTCGTTTCAAAACGCAATATTTACATTAAGTTTCAAAACACTCTCCTAAACACACTTATTTATGAAGTTTCTATCGAATATTTATATAATTTAAATGTTCTAAAATATTTATTAGATCACTAAATTAATTATGTATTGGCCATTCTAAAATTTGCAAGTCAATATGTTTTTTTAAACCAAAACGCTTACTTTAAATAACATATGTTATACATATGTACATAATACAAGTCATTTGACGTCATTTATTTATCAAACCAAACAATTTAGAAAAGTACCTACGTATTTACACTACGAGACTCAACTTAGCTCACATAAACAACCTAACAAATATACGTACCTTCCTGACCGGCTATAATCATAGCTATAGTGCCAAGCAAGGTGCCTATTCAAATTCAAATATTTTATTTAATTGTAAGGTATTTACACTTAATGAATGTCAAGGGTACAGTGTAAAATCAGTCAACGAAAGCTAGTGTAAAATATAAATTCATACATTGATACAATAAATTACGTGCGCACAAGTCAAATCTCAAACTTGCCTCCTTAAGACGGAAAAACTTCATCTACAAACACATAAGAGCTCTATCTAACTTGGATGGTACTCGGACTATTTTATCCTCGTATGGATCGACTCATTCATATACGCAGTGGGAGGGACATTAGAGGAGGCTGGGGTGCGGCCCTCCGGATAGATTTGAAGGTACAATCATTTTTTATGCGAGGGGAATAATGCTACTCGGGCTGAGGACACACTAAGTGTGCTCACAATCTTTCTAAGATTATACTGCGTAATGTTTATTTATCAAGGACCGACTTAAAAAGAGTGCCGAGAGGTTTTTTTCGCCGGCTTTTTTCTCCCGGTCAACCTTAGCCAACAGGGCGCTGATGTACTGAATTTACATTGTACCCTTAACGTTCGTTAATTATATGTAAATACCTTACAATGAAATAAAATATTTGAATTAAGAGATCGGAATTTACTTGATAATCAAATCTAAACGTATCAAAACCAACAAAAGACAGAGCTTTACGACTAATTATGGTGGCAACTGTCAACAGATCAGTCGAAGAAGTATAGTCACTTCCTACCATTTGGGTAACTGGTCGAACTATTGTTCTTGTACCACGGCAGTAGTGTCTATTAAACTTCAATTAAACCTTATTAAACTGTTAATGTACCACCTTGTTGCCTACTATGCTATGTTACTGGCTCTAATTTAGTGTTCTCTCAGTGTGTCCCAAGGCTACCACGCCCGGCCCTTCGTAATAAAGAGCGTGTCTCGCAACTGCCATAAAGGCTGAGCGCATTACTTTTTACTCGCACGATAAGAGTACTTTCTGTAGCCCTACGCCATATTTCGTGAGGCACTGACCGGAAAATGGGCATATTCGTACATCGATTGAGTCGAACCTAACTTTAGGACAATTGCGAAATATGTTAGTATACTTACAACTCTTTGTCATTTTCTGTATGTGATCTTTTTATGTGACAGGAATTCACTTTTTTATGTGAGAAGAGTATGCAGGCTACCTGATATTCAGTGGTTGTTGTAGCCACGTGCACGGGCACGGGCACATACAACTTTTAATAAGACTGAAATCATATCTTATGTCATACATATGTATGCACATAAATATGAAATCTCGTGATGAATATGGTCGCCTCGTTTGAAACGTTTTTAACTGCAACCGGATTTTTCTTACGGAAACACAAAAGGTGCTTCGCGGCGGATTACATGGGCGGCTGTAGTACCTCCCCAGTCGAAATATAGTTCTACTACCTCTCAATACATAGGATAAGTATCTCAATGTCAATATTTCGGTCTAGCTTCATTAATTACCTAACTTGAAATAGGTCCTAGATTATCTAAGTCATAGATTGAAGACATTTCTTTCGTCCCACTTACCTACGAAAGTCGGAAACAAATCATGTTTAATCATGTAATTAGTATCATGGTTTTCATTATTATAATTATAGTGTAAAATATACATTTTAATTTTATATTGCTTTGTTTATTCTAACATCTATTTAAGAACTTAATTCTGAGTTCTGAGTGATACTGATTGTTCTTCGTAACAATGACAGACATATGATACTAAAGTAGATACTAAAACTATCCAGGAGACCTCTGGACACTAAAGCAGGACATGTCCAGAGAATAAAGGACAGAGTACCCACCCTAGCGTACTGAAGTAACGTAATCTGATTTTCTTTAGTAGCTAAAGCCGTAGAACCGGAAGAAACATCTAAGATCTAAAAGGCATTAAAGTACTATAGATCTCTGTGGACTATAGACCTATATGGTTCAGCGCTAGGCATATTGGTCTGACACGCAGTTCCCGGTTCGATCTCCAGCTATGAAGACGTCAATATGACTTAAGATTTTTCTTCTGGGTCTACATAAATATGACGTGTGTATGCGTGGCACTCACACAGAGAAACCTATATGGCTCACTAAACGTACTGGTCTTATTCCGAAGTTCCTGGTTCGATTCCCGACCAGGCCGACGTTAATTGAGTTTAGATTTCTGTTCTGGGTCTAGATATATGTGACGTATGTGTGCACGGTACCCACACAGAGAACGTAGATACGTTGCTACTTCTGAGGACTGAAATGTTCGCCTCACTTCAAGGTGTAGCCGACAACCGCGGCTTTTCAACCGAAACAAGCATTTTTTTGAATTATGAAAGTGTAAGAAACAGGTATGTAGACCACCTGATGTTAAGTGGTCACTGCAGCCCATGGACAACCACGTCCAATCTCAAATAGAACAGAAGTTGTATTTAAGGTTGGACGCGGATGCGTTCCTACTTTTGAGGACTAAGATGGTCACCTCCAATGATGTGTTTCCGGCAACCACACTTCCCCAACCGAAACACAATACATGAAGACCATGTTGCTTTACGGCGTGATATGAGGGCGACGTTGGTACCTCCCCGGTCGAACTATAGTTCCACCTTCAAATAGCTATTCCGGTCCCGCGCTACAGGGTCAGAGTACCCATACATAATTGTGTTTTGTTACTTTATCATAGTGATTGTGTTTCCATGAACCCGTTTGTTTATTCCAATGTATCGTTACTTATCTCAACTGTTTGACTTTCCCATACCATTTTGTGTAATGGTAAGCACGTCTTATTTAATCTTTATACACGTTTAAGAAATAAAGACAATAATTCTATTGACAATAGCAGGTATTAGGATACTGAGGCATATATGTTATTATCTATATTCTTATATATATAAATATACAAAAGAGGGAGATCACTGAGATTCAGAGATCAACGCGCAGCCGAAACCGTCGAACCTAGAATCCTATTTTTTTTAATGGGTTATGTATATAACTTAAGAGAGCACTAAGAGAAGAATTTTTGAGATTCCATCATTAAGAGGATAATCATCATCCATAATCCATCATCCATAATTAAGGGTAAAATACGTGTTATTTATGTAAATCTCGTGTGTAAAAAAACCGCGTGTTAAATCTAATTTAAAGTAAAAAAAACAAACAATTATTCCCACGTTTGATCGACGATACTGACAAGAGGGATGGTTCATATCTCGCACAATGAATTATGATCGCTATTCACCGCGGAAATGCAGCCAGCATTCCTAGCACGATACTGAGTGCCGAACTCTCGTTAGATTGTTCAGGTTAATGTTTTATTATACTTAATTTTAAGGTTAAGGTAACTCACGATTAACGCTTTTTATGCATGCAACTGGTTTGAAATATCGGTAATTAAATTTTTTAATTGGGAGTACCCGTTATTTAATAAAATTTATAAATTCCGCGATGATTTTAGTTTAAAAGATAAATTTAAAATCATAAGGTATTCCATGTTACATTTCTAATTATAAAATTTAAAATCTAAAAATAAATAAAGAAGTATATGGTCTAATCAAAACACAATCCTAAAATGTACCGTTACTCTAACAAATTAGTGAATTACTTCCTTTTCAACCCTTCGAACAATAAGTTGATTTAACGAGATTAATATTTATACAATAATATTTATATAACGGAACTAGATAGGTAATGATCATTTCACAAAAACCATAATTTAATGATTTTATGACACATTACCATAAAATGGTGCTTAATTGTTTAAACAAATAAATTATAAATGAATTGGGTGTACCAAGAATTGTCTCTTAACTTGTAAAGGAAATAGCGACATGGTTCAGCTTCGCTCGGGTAATAGAGTTTATATTCACTTACATTTTTCCTTTCATACAAGCATCCAATCATTACCTAGTTGCAAAAATTAGAAACATCTATTTCAAACGACAGAATTGCAATTTTGAATTTAACTATTTATTTTCTTTTTTTAGTCTCAGATTCGGCTTGACCACTCGATGCGATACACTAATGTATTTCAGTAATTCAAATCTTTACTTAACTCTTAGTGTTTGTTTTATTTAAATCGATACATAAAAAAGTTGTGTCAATTAACTTTTCTTGCGGACGTAAGTAAATGAGTATAAAATTTAGAATGACCAGGATTTTTTTGCAAATGAGCGAAGTCGCTGCACGCTAGTATTTAAATGAGGCTAAATGTTAACAAAATGGCGAAATTTTTTCACCTTCTTTATACATAGTAACACAAATTAAATTTAAATAAATACAAATTTTTCGGTGTAAATAATTTATAGTTATAGAAGTATTTGTCTCTATATGTACATATTGTTATGTTTCTATATGTTCTGAAAGGTAGAACCGTTAGAGCTCGCCCGGGGCGATACCACCGCCACCCTCATAACCCGCC
>DWON01006007.1:0-14311 GCA_018251015.1 Phocides pigmalion okeechobee
AATAAATAAAGTCATTTTAACATGCGCATTAATGAATATAGAGGAAGCCTTGTTTTTTATATTATAATGTCGATAAATAAATTTATACATCTGAGTCAAATTAACTCTTTCCTAAAATGTTATTATATGTATGTCTCATATTTTTCTGTCAGATTAATGAAATCACTTTCTTATATATCGTCCGATTTATATAAATTTGAATTAAGAAATACAATATTTTTAAAAATATTTTTTATCTTTATGTCATTGTTATCATCTTGTTAGTTGTCGCCATCTCAACGAAAATAAGTCTGTCTCGTCGCTTACATGTAATTACAGCCTTTATGTAATTTTATCAACGATAAGTTTAACTTAGGAATAGATTATTTCGCTAATTAATTTAAATTTTAATTAAAAAATACTATGTTTTCTAAAATGAAATTAATCTTTGATTTCATTGTTATCATCTTAGTTTTCGTCTTATCAACGAAAATCAGTCTCATCGCTTACATATAAATACATTTTATATCTATTTAGTAAAAGCTTAACAATGGAATTGATTATAACAAAATTGGATCGCACATAACATCCACTAAAAATAAAAATCAGCAAAAAGTACAAAACACTTCATCATTTATTTTCAACACTTAGCACTCAGCCCGCGATCAGCGGGGTGTGAACGCGAATAACTAATAAAACGAACCCTAATTAAATCAAACGGGATACGACAAAGCAGTGAAAAACAAAACAACACCTACGACACTCCTAACACTTCACAGGTGTAAAACAAAAGTAATGATGCAATGCCAAAATGAAAACGAAGCGAATAGGCAAGCGTGAAATTTTAATTAAGACCCTAAGGCGTAACACACAAAAGAAATATAATTGACAGTATGAGCCATCTAATTTGAAGTGAGTGTCGCTTCCAAAGCGCATACACTAGTTTTTAATAGAAGGCGCGATTCAGCGATCGTGTCAACACAGCATTGCGATTTAAGTGGCGGGAAGCGACAAAAATCGCGGACAGTCGCTATTAGATGTTTCGTTAACTCTGCAAAGGAAATGCAAGAAATTTGTGACTGGAGTTCGGTTTCAATTATAATAGATTAATATATCTATAACTATTGAAGAAATAGGATTCGTTACAGTAATAAAATAGGAGATGTCATTCTTTAAAGTCGGTTATTTTAATTATATTTGGTACTTAAAACTAAATTTACTATGTTTCCCGCCATTCTCTGATCTGTTTCTCGTAGTTTATTTGTATCGAAATCAAAAGTAGACTGATACTGGTGAAAATAATAAAATTTGACTAGTTGTGTGACCTCATAAGGCGGAGATTTTGAATTAGATTCCCATTTCCAATATGCGTGAACGAATGCTTATTCTGTGTTTTTTTAACATAGCATAGACTTTGCCTGGTTTCGGATCAGATCGTGCTGTATGCATTGTTCAATGATATTTATATTTATACAGAAAGCATAGAAGAAAGAATGCCGACTGGTCCCATGGTCCCGTAAATATTGTTCAGAGAAACACCACGCGGTTTTAGGCAGTAAAAGTTTACCATAACAACTCAATCACCCCTGCACCTCAGTGGTATTCATGATGTGAAAATAGATTAATTGTAAAATCGCAAAAAAGTCGCAAGTTTACTCTGTTCTTGCTTAAAAAAGAGCATAAAATGGAGGCGTGGATTGTGTGCAGTATTCAGCTTTAATGAATAGAATAATGTTTCGTTGCAGTGGCCACGAATAGCGGGATGGTTCGATGCCACCCCACGAGAGGTGAGTGCCACCTGGCTAGCAACTGTTTCGAATTAGGCGGAATTCGCTAAACAGCTCGTTATGTAGTAACTAGTTATCTCGTTACGTTAACATGTTTATTTCTTTTAATTTCTTTGAAGGGAAGCTCCCAACATAGTGCTTAGGAGTAGCAACATATCAACGTACCACCTTAAGCAGTACTTCAGTTCTATTCTAGTTTGTACGAAAATGTTCATGGGCTGCAGCGACTACTTAATACCAGATGGCTGCATACTATTTTGAAACTCTTTTCACATAAAAAATGAACAACATAAAAGTTATTTTTAGTTAAGAATTATCCAAACTCCTGGAAAACTTTCCGAGCGCAACTACTAAGAGACTGTACCAAAAGCGAAAGAGTAACACAAACGGTTTAGTTGAATACATTGCCATTACAATCAGCCAGGCACTCGAACAACAACGTCTTGTTATGTAAGTTAAAAATCCCTGAACTAGGTGAAATGAAGAAGACATCATAATGGGGAACTGATTCAATTCTTGTTTATCTATTGTTTATGTAGTACACTGAAGTGCGGCGATAAACTTTTTCCTCGGGACTAATGCTAGATGTGTACGGCCTCAGATAGAACTTTAGTCCTATAATTGGATGTAAATTTAGACGCTAGTCTAACACAAAAATGTATAATGCTTAACAATTTTGTGTTTTACTAGGTGTTACTACTAATCTATAAATACATAGTACGTAAAAGCCCAACCGAATGCGTATTTTCTTACTCACACTAGCCACGATAGGGCAAGTACATCACAAACCGGAGCTCGGCGAGTGCCTCACTCGGGAATGAATGGAAACCCCTGAATAGACGTCGAATTGAGCACTAATTACCTATACGGAGTTGGCGACGTGTGAAATTAAAAAGGCCTCGACTATGTGTAGGCTGTACATAGACTAGATTTGTCGAGTGCATCAAGTGCTCGGAGAAAATATACGCTGATTTTACCTGTATTGAAATTTCATTTTTACAAAACTATGTATGCACGTAATATTTATGTAGATATCGTTGTAATAAGAAACCGTTTAAATCGAGGACACGCATTGCCTTAATTAAAACGCGTCAAATAATAGCTACTGGCAAGATTCTGGCAAAAAAATCCGAGAGGTAAGTTCGGGTTCGAAGCCCTGCGATGCATTTTTAATTTGTTATGTCGGAATCAGTGAGCAAGTGCGTTGTGGCCAGCATTTCAAACAGATTGTACCGTTTCAGAATATAGCGTTTTATGTTGCTGTTAGGTAGTCTACGGAAGAATCACGTACCGCTGTATAATCTAAGTATTTTTCAGAAGCCTGATTACTGGCGTGTGCCTGATCTCAATTATTTCGTTCAAAAAATGCATTATCTGTTTTACAACTTTTAGGGATGCCAGTCGCTTTGACATGTATTTTTATTTGTATAATAACAAACATAAAACTTAATTCAAATTGAAACTTAACTCGAATACAAAATTCTATTTTTACACCCTTTGTCTCTTAGTCTTAGTCATAGTATCAGCCTCGATTTTGTATCAAACTTAAAAGGGGCCAAATGGGAAATACATCATTCGAAATTAAAAAAAAACTATCAAAATAGATTATTAAATGACCACCAATAGTTGAAATAGCAACAAGAAATGACTACAACGACAACAAAAATACAACATATACAACAATATTGAAATCCTTCTATTTTACAAGTCTGTTGAAATAGAAACAAATTACCGATTTTAAACAGCTGGTAGACAAATTACAAGAGCTTAGATTCTTTTGATTAATGTGCAAAATAAAACTGACATCGAGTCTCTATTATGAAGCTATTAAACACCTGCTTTTCCAGCTCAGTTAACGTGTATCACACCTGGAGGGTGTATCATGGCAACGCCCCACGCGATTACCACTAGATGAGCAATTTGACGACATCGCCCATTTTAATCCCGTCACAATTTGCGGGCGAGTGGCTTGATCAACTTTTAAAGTGACATGTAATAAGGAGTTGATAGTTTCCGCTAGGTCGAACAATTTTGTAATCTTGTGTGGTAGCCCATGAGTCAGATACAAATTTCGAACATTTCTTTTCGAGCAATAACTCGTAGTAGAGGGAGTAGCTGCCACTTCCTTTTGCCTTTTATGTTTTTATCTATTTTTCAACTTACTTCTGTACAATAATTAGTTTATTATAGTTTTAGAATTCTGTACATTTGAGGCAATAAATAAGTAAATTATTATTAAAATGCATCAGAGTGATGTACAATTAGTATATTGTGTGTATATATGCATCAATGACTGATTTAAAAAAAGTACTGAGAGATTGTCCTTCGGCTTTAGTCTCCTGGTCAACGTCAGCCAACAGGGTGCTCAATCATTAAACATGAGTACCCGAATCTCCCGGTACAGTAAAATTTATATATTCCACGATTATCGTAGTTTAATGCGTAGTTGATGAACTGCGGTGACAGTGATGAGGAAAGACTTTTTCGTGCATAATACATCTCTCGTAAGCAATTTACGAGTTTTCTGAGAGAAAAATTTAATTAATTGAACGAAAATCTGTTGCCGGCTCGCGGTCTATAACTCTTTATTACGTTTTAATAGGTAGTTGCGTCCTGTTTGCACAAGGCTTCTAAGCTAGCAAGTAAATTGTATACGATTTTCTGTGTTGGAAAAGAGGAAAAACGAGCGTGCAATCATTCTGATATTAAATGGTCTCATGGTTTCTGCAGCCGATGATCATCCATGTCCAACCTCAAATACGATTAAATGCCTGTCTGACTGTCTGTCGCGCATAGACGTGTTGCTACTCTTAAGGGCTAAGATGTAAGTGTAGCGGGCATCCGCACCTCGGAAATCGAAACACAGATGTCGCTTTACGGATTTGCTTTGCGGATTGTGAAGGCGGCGGTGGTACCTCCCTTTCAAACTGTATTTATACCTCCAGTCAACTTAACCTTCTCATACTAAGTAAAAACCGGCGACCAATAATGGGGCAGTAAGAGGTTGACTCAGTTGAGATAGTTCGACTTGGGAGGTACCACCGCTGCTGTTGTAATCCTCCGTAAAATATCTTATGATTTTGATGAAAGAGATGCGACTGTCGGCTATACTTCGAAGCGAGGACGTCACAGCCTTCAGGAGTAGCAACGCATCTATGTACAATCTCAGATGAGACTTCCTGTTTGTTGTTGTAAATGATGTCCATGGGTTGCAGTGGTTACTTAAAACCAGGTGGCTTGTATTCTCGTGTAATACTTTTCTCACATCGAAATTACGACAGCATTCAATATTCATTCAATATCGTTAAAGGGTCGTATATCACAATGTCAGCATAACGGTTATGGTAAAGGGACATCCTTTTAAAATTAATTCAATGCTCGATGCACAATAAAAATACGAGTGACTATTATGTGCGTCAATCTCTTCCAAACGCAGGCTATAAGTTTAATTCTTCTATATATTCCTTTTATTATAAGTAAATAAATATTTCTTTTATTATATATACGAAATAAAAAAACGGGTACTCACGATCAATGCTTTTTAATTGCCGATATTTCGAACCAGTTGCATGGCTCGTGGTCACGGCGGAGTAGCGAAAATTGCGGTCGGAAAACGTTAATCGTGTTTACCAGTTATATGTATAATAAAACTAGCTGTGCCCACGACTTCGTCCGCGTTTATTTTACATAATTCTAAAATTTTTAAACGACTTACGCATACGCATACAGTGATTATTTAATTTCTCGCCCAATTTACAAAAAAAAAAACTTAAAAACTTCCTAAGCAATCACTCTACCTGTTGTTGAAAACCGTAAGAAAATCCGTGTAGTACTTTTTGAGTTTATCGCGCACAGACAGATGCAAAAGAGGACTTTGTTTAATAATATTTACATATAGATGTATAAACTAATATAGATTAACATCGTGCATTCTTGCTATTCCACACAAAACTTAAATTGGTCACTCCACCTAACTACTATAAGCAATATTTTTCAAGTCAGGTATTGCTATAATGTTTATAGCAGGCCTTTAAGCTTATTTTTCGTGAGCAAAGCCGTGGAATAACGTTCGTTTATTATGGAGTTTACTAATACATAATTGACAAGGAAAACAAGTCTACCGTAGGTACTATCCCAGCGATTGCAACGATGATTGTCCTAAATTTCTAAATATAATTTGTCACCAACGTTTGTAAACGATACAGTTATGACTAGACCCGTAGATTACACAGAACTGGTACAATCGGGGGTTATCACACGTTGCTGTCTGTATGCAGTGCGGTGCAGTTCTTGCTAAATATGTCATCTTCATGACAAATCTCAAAGTTGCTCACACCTACTTCTGCCTCACATCATTGATGTAAAACCGTGGCGTTTTAAACTCACGTGAAGAGACGTATATTAAGGTATTGCTTTATTGATTTAATTATTTTAATAGGTCGCCAACATCCAGTACATTCTTACATTTCAAAAATATAGTTATACAAAGTGTTGCTATTTAAGTGCCAGGACAATTAAAGGCGACGACAACATGCATAACATCAAAAAAAAATAAAAATAATAATAACAATAATGATTAAATTAATTATATGCGTGCCATTTATATTATAAGAAATTGGATACAATATGAATTATTAACACCTTTACAATTTATTTACAATAGATTTTTTAATTTTTCAATACGGTCAAAGAAGATGTCTAAGTATTTGAGTTTAGAGATCGTGTTATATCTATAATAATTTTAATCTATACAAATAATAAAATTGTAACTAGTCGCTGTCTTTACATGGAAAATATATGAGATACAATTATTAGGCCTTTAGTGGCTATAGAACCTAAATGTTGTTTTACAACTTAACCAATTTTTTCTTGTTTCTTATGACGCTTCTCATAGCGATGCATTTTCCTTATTATTTATTTTAGATGTTCAAAAATAGTTCCGTAAGACTCAACTTTGATCAAATGAAATTTGATTATAACTTTGACATTCAATTACATGTATTACTGTCATTTTCACGGTCATTACTGTCACCTTATGTCATTTTCATGCACAGATTAACTATCTGTGTCCGACAATGACAACTGACAACCAAAGATAAAGATACCGCCAAAACCGCTGAACTTTGAAATCTCTTAACATTATGAAATGTTTTATAACTAAATTTAAAACTAGGAAGTTTTATAACTAAGATCTATTAAATGATCTTATATATATTATATTCATTATACTAAGATCAAAGACGGAAACAATTAGAAATTCCATCCCTGACTGGGTAAAATTTTGGATAACTTTTAAAAATTTAGCATTCTGAAAATAGACCATGCATGATTTATTTAAATGTATTTTAATACTAACTTCTGAACAAACAAAGTCACGGTGAAAACCTAGCAGGATATATCGAAAGAGTCCCGCAAAGTTACAGACAAAGTCGCGAGCACAGTTAGTATGAAGTAAGAAGCTTTTTAATAGTTAACAAGTTCGTGTTACACGCAGCTTTTTTATAGTTAACGAGTACGTTTTTCACGTGAACGGATGAAAAGCCTTTAATAAAACGGGTTTACAGAAGCGTTTAAATATAAGGGCCTTCCGCGTCTGTGGCTACAATAACCCTTATTTAAATTGATTTTAAATATTGAACAAAATTATTATTAATAACAACACTGAAATTAAATCTAAGTTATCATAGAAATTATGAAGGAAAACCACTTTATAAGCATCACCTACTTAGAAGATTAATATTTAACACTGACAGCAGCACTAATAGATTAGATCGGGTCAGCGTTACTGGAGACGGCACTAAACTGGAGCTTATTTCTCTACACTGAAGATGAGCTGACAATTCACAGAAATATGGTATTTTTAACATCTGTGTATCATCTTTGAATACATAGACGTAATGTCGCGTAATACCGCTGCAGGGAAAGTATTAAATTCTTTTTTATTCTTATTTCTTCTTTTTCTTTCTAAACATCGTAGTTGAACCCCGTTGATCCTAGGGAGACGTTACACTTAGCCGGTATAACCCGTTTTGTTTACTTCAGTCCTACCTACGTTGGTACCACTGCATTTGGTAGCCTACCTGCCTATGCAACCGAGTGGTTGCATAGGCAGGAAGGCCCCACAGTTAGTCTCATCCCATCAATCACACGAAATGGACGCCTTTCGTTTCATTTAAACAAATATATTTTTTAAAAAGCCCCTTTTCCCGAGACTCGTAATAGACTTTTATCATCCTTTTACTAGCCCAAGCCGATAGTCTAAGTCTATACTACTATTCATTCCAAAAAATTATACAGCTCTGGTTTTTCTTATATATTTGAAAAAACTATGGAAGGAATCAAAAATCACAGAAAATACCGTTCTATTCTACCCCTTTCAGGGTGGAATTTTTAACCTCTATTCGTAGTTAATAATCAAGTCTAATAATAAATAAAAAAAGTAGTTCCCAATTACGCTTCATACTTATTTACACTTATACTTAAACTTACTCTTACAATTATTTACTTTATAAAGCACCTAACCACAAAATTTTTGGATTCTAAATTCAGTGGTTTCGGTTGTGTGTTAATCCCTAAGTCTACCAGTCACCTTACTCTTATATATATGGATATATTAAATGTAACAAGTTGCAGTCAAGTATGATAAATGTGCATAGCAACGCCCTCCGTCGCCGCTCGATTCGAGGCGCTCATCGGATATCCTCTTTACAGGCTGTGATTGAATAGATTGCGCAATTTATCGCCCCGATAATATCAACAGATTTGAATTTAACGACGGTCACTGCGTTTTATACTTTAAGTTGTTTAAAGTTAGGTAATTCTTTCTATCTAAAAAGAACAAATGTCAAAACATTAACTGACTGAGGCGCTCGGATAAGATCGGGTCAGCGTTGCGGAAGGCGGCACTAAACTGGAGGATATTTGTCTAAACTAAAAATGCGCCGACAATTCACACAAATACTCGTATTATAGTTTTAGCACCTGTGTATCATCTACGAACACTCATGTAATGTCCGCCCTCAGTATACAGATTTGTACATACAACACAGGTGTGTTGTACGCCAGAGGGAAAGTGTTAATGAAACATATACTACGTAGAAATATGATGAAAGTGGGGAGATGCCGCCATTATGATCCGCTGTGAAACATTTCTTGTTACAGGTTAGAGACTTGTGGTGGTCGGGTATATTTTACAAGTAAAAGGCATCTTAGACATTATGAGCAATGCTTCTTCTATTTAATTTAGAACTCCTGTTCTACAAGTTGACTGCATGCTCATTGGCTACGTCAATTTTATAAAAAAAACTTACAAGCGAGACGATTATCTTAGTCCTCAGAAGAAACAAATCGTCTACATATAAGAACAGAAAGGATTTTGGGCCTGTTTGAAATCTGACGTAAGTGTCCATGGGCTACAGTGACCACTTTATATCAGATGTTCTGCACTTTCGTTTGCTGCTTCTTGTGATAAACGAATATCAATGCGGTCAGCAATTAAGGCCTCTTCGAGAGTAGCAGCGCATCTGTCATCGACTTCAAATAGGCATCAGCACATGTCAACGGCCGACTGTGACCACTTACCGTCAGGTGGACTGCGTGTTTGTTTGCTTATTCAATAATAATAATAATAATAATGTATAATCGAGTAATTTTCATCTTAATATTTATATCTCAATACGAATGATACTAGCTGTGTTAATTTAAAAGTGGGAGAACTGTACTTCGACCGGGGAGGTACCACCACCGCCCTCGTAATCGGCTGTAAAGCATTACTTGTGTTTTGATTGGAGAGGTACGTTTGCCGGCTACACTTTGAAGCGAGGCGATCACCTTAGTCCTAAGGAGTAGCAACGCAACTACGTTCGAGCTCAAATGTGATTTCAATCGTATTTATGGTTGTACGATTACTATTTAACATCAGGTGGTTTACGTGCTCGTTTGCTACTCTTCTCACATAAAAAAAATATAATGCGATGCACATTAAAAAAGATTAAACAAAATACTTTCTATCAAATATTGTAATGAATTGACGAAACTCTATGATAGAGTATTAAAATAACCTAATTCATATTCAGAGTGGCGCGACGCCACACCGGTTGTTACGTGATCAACTGTCACATCATGAATTGAATGTCAATCATTAATGATAGGATTGTAATTGTATTTTCTCCGATTGTTAATTATATAATTATCATTCGACAATAGATTGTTCATTCCTCCAAGTATTTGAGTACATCTTCTATTGGAATCATTACGAGTTTCTTTCGCCGCCTCTTCTCCAAAACAATACATCTTCCAAGTCAATGGTAGATTATTGAAGTTGAAAAAGAGCTCTATAGAGAATTCTGTTAACATTAAAAGTGTTTTTTTTTCACTTATAACTTGCGTTAAAACTTTTTTCTATTAAATTTACAACTCTTTTGGTATAATCTAGCCTAATTTGTAGCTACGTCCCTCCAAAATTATAAAAGATGTATTTTAAATAATATATTGCAAAAAATAGTTTTTCTTTAATTAATTATAACCTAACATAGAAATAAAAAAAAGAAAATATTTAATTAAATGAAAAACAAAGTTAAATCTGATCTAATTTTTGTTATCGATAGATGGTAGAACTACAATTCTACCGGGGAAGTACCAACGCCACCCTCATAATTTGTCGTAAAACATTACTTGTTTTTCGTTTGAAAAGGTGCGGTTGTCGGCTACACTTTGAAGCTAGGCGACCTTTTTAGTCCTCAAGAGTAGCAACATATCTACGTTCAAGCTCAGATAGGATTTCAGCCGTGTTTGTGGTTGTACGTGGATGTCTATGGGCTGCGACTACTTGACATCAGGTGGTTTGCATGCTCCTTTGCTACTCTTGTCACATAAAAAACCAGTACCTACTTATGTACGTACCTTGTATTACCAATTGGCATCATTGGCTTATTGACTATATGCAATTTGGCTTGATCAAATAGAACTTACAATAAAGTTAACTGCACGCTTGTTTGACACTTCAATTTCATAAAAAACACTATAAGTCACCTGTACCTACTATTATTATGTCTAGTCGCACAGTAATTTAATATTCATGGTTACAAAACCATGGCGGTTGCGTGATAACCGCAGATAATGCATGGAATACATACGATGTAATTATTATGGATTGGGCAGAAATCTCAAGGACTCTCATTGTTTTATATACTATATTGACATATACTATACTGATATTCAAGTTAGTGAGCATACATATATTAAATTTACCACCAACGCCGCGGTAGCCTGGTTAAAAAAGGATCCGAGTTCGATACCTGTCCAGGCAAACTCAAAATGTTGAATTCTGGGACGTTTGGTAAATCCGATCAGTGTATTTTTAGCGTGGAATAAGGTTACTCACACCGATGTAACACATAATCTATACAAATAAATAAAATTGGAGTATCTATTTGTAATATTAACTTTTAGCAGTACTTTTTGAGTTTATCGTGAACAGACAGACAGACGCGACGGGGGACTTTGTTTTATAATATTTAGACATAAACGCGGACAAAGTCGCAGGCACGGCTAGTTTATTCTATACATGTAATAAAACTTTAAATTATCGCTGTCTGTACATGGCAAATATATTTAAAAAATCATAATTAGGTGCCTTTATATCCGCAAGAGAACCCAAAACAATGTTTTTTCATTTTGTCTGTTTGTCTGTACGTATGTATGTCATAATTACGTAAATAAAGCTTACCAAAGTGTTGAGATCAGCATTGATGTCCTCCATGTTGTTGACAGGCCCGTTGTGTTCACCGGACACCGAACACAGAATCCTCTTCCTGTGCCCAGGCTTGTTTATTTCTAGCACAGCCGTCAGTTCCACCTCCCAGATCCTTCTCACCCTATCCATATCTACATACAAATGCTTTCTAAACGTATCACTATATTGCTCTAGATTAATATTCCGTAACCAGTCGTCGACCGATTCGTTTTGGTTTTTACTTATATTATTATTGTTATGATTATTGCTTATTTCGGTTATTTTAAGAGGTAATTGTTTCGCCGAGTCCAATATCTTCTGTCTGTCGTTGTCGTCGATACCCATTTCACGGAGATCGGTCTCGTCTAAGATACCGTTCTGAAACAATAATCGTATTTCAAAATTTTGGAAAAATAAACCAAAAAAATCAAAATAGAAGAAATGTGTAAAGCAAATAGAAAAATAGTAAAAATGACATATTATTATTCATTAGCTTCATTAAATATTTATAACTATCAAATACAAAACTGAAAAATAAATCGAATAAAAATATTATATAAAATGATAAAATTTTACTCAGTTTCATTTGATTTTATATTTTTACACAGTAATTAATTTTTTTAAGTCATTTATTATCAAATAATAGTACATTTTTTTATTTTAAGATTTAAACGGTAGAATTGTTTAAACAAATTACAATTGAACTTTTTATAAAATGTTATTCATAAAACATATTATTTTAACATAAAAAAAAACATAAGACTCACAATAAAATCGATATCATCGTAGCCACTCTCCACAAAAAGAGGTTCGTAGTCTTGGAGGCCCAGGCCTGATAACCACAGGCCTAGCGTCGAAGCCACCGACGGACTCAAGCTGGACTCGGAGCAACTCAGGCCTAACCTCGAGGTGAACTCTTGTTCTAGCTCCGACACGAAGACTGACTCGCGTACCAACTTGCTTCCAAATGACGCCATTATCTCCGAGATTTTTGCCCATTCCTCCTATACAAAAAAATAATAATAATAATAATTTGGAGCATTTTTGAAGGTGGGAGAACTATAGTTCGACCGGGGAGGTACCATCGCCGCCCCCGTAATCCGCCGTCGAGTATTACTTGTGTTTCGGTTGGAGAGGTGCGGTTGCAGTCTACACTTTGAAGCGAGACGAACATCTTAGTCCTCAGGAGTAGCAACGCATCAGCGTTCGAGCTCAAATAGGATTTCGGTCGTGTTTGTGGTTGTACGTGGATGTCTATGGGCTGCGACTACTGAACATTGGGCGGTTTGCATGCTCGTGTGCTGCTCTTCTCACGTAAAAAAGTCACGTCCCGGTCAAACTGTATAGGTTCTACCGCTGTAAAATAACAATCTTCAACACGGAAAAAAAGTAACTTAAAATACTATATTGAGTTTATATTAAGAACAAGCGAATCGGCCCAGTTTCGCTCGGGTAGTTCATATTTATTCACATTTTTTGTCATACATACATCCAGTCATTACTTACATCTAACATATATAACATCTATTTGGAACGACCACTGAATTACTATATAGAAATTCTTCGCGCAATTTACAAAAAAAAACTTAACTTATTATGTATCAAAACCTTCCTCAGGAACCACTCTATATGTTATTGAAAACTGTGAGAAAATCCGTCTTGTACTTTTTGAGTTTATCATAAACAGAGAGAGAGACATGACGGAGGACTGTCTTATAATATTCAGAGATATGTGAAAATTAAAATGAGTTTATATTAAAAATAAGTGCTGCAGGTGCAACGCACAATTGCACGTCACACCTGCACATTTGCTTGCAAAAATCGCTTTTGAACACCTGCCTGCCTAAAGACATGCTGATTTTATCAAAGGATACTTTAATAATGGGGGCCCGCATGCGGGTTTTGTTGCGTTCATATTGCGACTATATCGTTAGAGTATATTATTTTATGTCGATTTGTGTGTAATTTTTATGAATATTGGGAATTTGCTTGCTATTCGGGTAAGGTTGCTTTATTTTCTTTACCATGCTGTTTCAATGCAAGTATATTTAGATATAAAAAAGGAAATAGGCGATAGACTTTTTAGTTAAAATAGCAGCAAATAAGTGCAGGTTATCTGACGTTAATTAGGAGCTGCAGCTATGTACAGATCTAAACTCAAATAAGATTGATGGCCTTTCTGACGTAGACGCGTTGCGCCCCGAAGTCCATGATGGTCGCCTCGTTCGTAAGTGTAATAATCATTACAATGCGATCGCCTTTCGTACATTTTCTTTACTTCTATTTGTGTTTATAATATCTTTATATTTAACGGACACGGGCGAAACCGGTCAAACAGTCAGTATCGCCGTGACCATAAAATATATAGATAATTCGAAATATCGGCAATCAAAAAGCGTTAATCGTGATTACCCGTTATATAATAAAAAAGCATTGTATCAATTTGATGGTGCTTGTTATCCACAAGTGGGTACCCTTGAGCCGCACCGTAACTAAACCACAGGTGCTTTGAGTCGCGTGATATGTTAATTTCCATCACTTCCTGTCTTTGTCAGCCGTGACATAAGGACATAGACACATTAACATGTGGTAGAAATAAATTTTGATCAGAAAACTACCAACACCTCGTTATCCGCTGTGAAGCAACTTTTCTTTGGGTTGGAGAGTCTATTTACAAGAATTTACAAGCGAGGCGATCTTAGTCCTCAGGAGTGTAAAGCGTCCACGTACGATCTCAGATAAGACTTCAACGTTGTTGGAAGTCATATATAAATGTCCATGGGTGCCAGTGATTACTTAGCATTTTTTAACC
>DWON01006008.1:0-14311 GCA_018251015.1 Phocides pigmalion okeechobee
ATGCCGCATGGGCACGGACTCCCTTTAGATTGTTTAGGTTAGGTTTTTATTTTAATTCGTTTTAAGATTTTCATCATAGTATATATGATAATCAATACTATGTATTCATTAAAAAAAAATGTATTCACAATTAAATTTATTTTCATATCTAAACTAATAATTACATAACATATTCTTAGCACTTAGCATAAAAACCATTTAATACAAAAAGTTACTTATGTCTTTTTGTTACCGTCACATTTTTGATGTTAAATATTTATTTTACTTGATCTTAATTTAACGTCTCATTATTTTAAGATGTTAAGAATTATTAACAAATATTTAAAACTTATTAACAATATGTTTCTTCGATTATTTAAATGAACTCACCTTTTTCTTCTTCGGATCGTGTTGTATATAAGAAGAATTAGCAAGAGATATTTCTGGAGATGACGTGTCGATGAGACAAGGTCGACTGTTGCAGGATTTTGTTGACGCAGGTCGTGGAGAGTTGCACAACGCTGCTGGTCTTTCCACCACATGTGATTGTGCCATTATTTGCTTACACTCCACCTTGGAGAAGAAATTGAAGTTAACACTGACTACGGTGTCAGAGGAGATCGGGTTAGTGTTATGTTCGGCACTAAACTGGAGCTATTTCTCTAGAGTGAAGACGCGACAATTCATACAGATATTGTGATTATATCTATGTAACATCTACAAATATACAGACATAATGTCCGTCCCTAGTCATCTAGCATTGACGGAAACATGGCACTTTTGTTCGCCCGTAATCCATACAGATTTGTAAGTACAACAAAGGTGTGTACAAACCGTAAGCGCGTTGCGTTGTAATAATAATTAATAATAATTATTATTAATACACAGGTGTTGTACGCCACTGGGAAAATGCTAATTATAATATGAATTGAAGTTTGCTTTATCATCAATCCATTACCGTCTTAATGCCGGACAGTTTTGCTCTAAGAATGAGTTCGACTTTTTATGTGAAAGAGTATTAACAAGCATGCAGGTTATCTGATCATAAGTAGTCGCAGCAGTCCATGGACATTCACATACAATCTCAATCAGGACTAAAGTCCTCTGAAATCGCACGTAGATACGTTGTAGCTTCTGAGACTTGAGATGGTTGCTTCACTTTTAAGTGAAGCCGGCAACCACACCTCTTCAACCGAAACACAACAAATACATCAGGAATAGAAAGATATTAAATTTTATCTCAGCATACATCACAGCATTTATAAAAAACTAAAACTACAAGGATTTAAAGAAAAACAAAAGTTAAAACACAATAATTAAATAACTATATAATACAAATGTTACGACAGGTAGGGCCTTAGTGCTGTTTGATGTTATACGTGGATGTCCACGAGCTGCAGAGACCATTCAATATCTGATGGCTTATGTGTTCCGTTGCCAATTTACAAAAAATATTTTACGGATTATGACGTCAGTAGTGACACCTCCCCATTCTATTAGTTCCACAAATTAATGTGCTACTAGCCCTTTATTTATCATTATCAATTTGATCCTTCCCTCTCTTTGTTTCATCCCTCCTCCACAAGTCTTGGAGCATTTGGACCAATCTCCGGTGTGCCATCTGACGGGGCAGTCCAACACGTTGCAGTACTGACGGTCCGGTGGGGGCGGTTGGGGACACATGCTGTTGGGTACTACCACCGTGTTGGTACCACCGCGGGTCACCTGGGGTGAAACGAGGTGAAAGAGAATTAAGACATGTTTTGGAACTTCTGCAAGTTATTTTGATTGAAGTTATGTACAAGACTATAGGATGTAATTAAATCACTGCGATTAAATTACGTCTGAAGTCTTTACTGTTATATAAAGATGAAATATCTTTGTTTATTATTAACATATTTTCTGTGCAAACACGTCATACGATGTAAAGTAATTTCAGCGACAAATTTATTTATATATTTATTTATTTTAATTTGGGAAACAAACAATAGTGTTACATTTATGAATAAGTACAAAAAATAGAGCATATTTCAGCGAAGTTCCCACTTGGTTTAAGTTACAATGAAAAATCAGTTCATCGTCTCAATGGGAAAAAAGTCGATGGAAAAATAATCTTATCACTCTTTTAAAATTTGTCAATGATAATATACATATTACACAACTTTAGGAAGATAGTAGCACACGAGACGGGGACACAGTATCGGCTAGGCCTAGGCCTTTTTTGTCAATTCTGTTTTGGGGACATGCTAATTCTCGAAAGTTGAAAGTCCATATTTTTGTAATTAAATAATTTTGGACTGTGATTTTTTTCAAATTGTTTCATTTTTTTGGTGTTTAAAGCAAACTTTCGATATTTTTATTTTCTTAGGGGATACTGCGTTTCCCCATTTTCCCGAAAGAAAGACGTGCGTATACCTATATTCTACGAAATTATGTAAAGAGTGGCTTGTTCTACACGTGTTAAATTACAAAATATGAATACAACATGGCTTTAAGTATCGCTAGTTGTATATCACGACGTGATAAACATGAATATAACATTAAGGTCGTATGTGAACACGATCAAATACTTTGTATAAACCGTGCTGTCATGAATAAGACATTTTAAAGCCGTACTTACCTCATGAATGCAAGTAACTTCGCGTGTCTGAATCCCAATACCACAAGACTTGGTACATTGTGAGAATTCTGTGTAGTTCCATCTGTAATACATAATGAGTATGTAACACATAATATAGCACAGTTCGACCGGGGAGGTTCCATCGCCCCCCTCATAGTCCGCTGTAAAGCATTACTTGTGTTTCGGTTGGAGAGGTGCGGTTGCCGACTAGACTTTGAAGCGAGGCGACCATCTCAGTCCTCAGGAGCAGTAATGTATCTACGTTCGAGCTCAGGTTTCGGTCGTGTTTGTGATTGTTCGTGGATGTCTATAGGCTGCGACCGCTTAACATTAGGTGATTTGCATGTTCGATTACTACTCTTCTCACATAAAAATGGTTCTTCAAACCTTATCTTAATATATAATAATGAATGCGTCTGTATGCCCTTTATAGAATCGTCAACTATGCATTTGATCATGTGATGATCTTTAGCAAAATTGTTCTGCCCACGGTTTCTGAGTTGGTACGACCAATATTCGAAGACGGCGCCACTTTTATTCCAATGAATTTCATATATTGCGGCGACAGTTCATGCTGATTTGAGTTGAAATGAAAAAATGTCTTTCCTCCAAATTTATTTTATTTGATGGCGTAGCGCCACGCGTAGGGTACAGCTAGTTCTACATAAATATAAATTACATGATAACTACAATAATGAACACCTTAAAACTATAAAACCTTAGTTAAACCATCTTAAAGAAGTCAATGCCTATGCTGCATGGATCCAAGAACGCTAGGCATTCTCGCGCTGAATAGCGATTGCAAATCTCTGCGCGAGATATGAACCAGTCCACTTATCAATAGCAGTGTCGATGAAACGTGGGTTTAATTGGTTGAAAAGTTTGGTACTTAGACCCCACGGAGCAAAGGTTAAAAACCAAGAAGAACACACAATTTATCAGTGCTATGTGGACGTATTTGCTCTAAAACAAGTTATCACTGTTAAGTGGAAGATATTTAGCCTCTTGGCTTCTTCTGCAACCTTCACCGCAGCTCCAGCTCTTGACACCGTTCCGCCGACGAGAAGGGGCTAACGTATCGACGCATATTGCATCCCATACAAGAGCTCTCCTCCACTTCCAAGGGAACAAACGAGCCTATCACGATCCTCACGCCGTAAGGACGTAGCTCCAACACCCTATTTTTCAGGAACCATAAAAAACTAAATAACTTTTTCATTTTACTATATGGTAACGTAGTACAACTACTACGGACTAGAGGAAGAACTACAAGACAGAAAGGCAAGATTATACATCTCTACTTATATAATAAATGTGAATGTAAGTTTGTTTGTTATGCTATCACGTCAAAACTACTTAATCGATTATCATAAAACTTTGTACACATATTCTTAGAGGTATTAAAAAGGACATAGGATACTTTTTATTAAATATAATTAAAAAATTGAAAATCTAGCAACTTCGATGCCTTCAAATTAATATGTTACTGACTGTTGTTTTGAACTTTTGTATTTAAATTTTTGAGGTTAGGTAGTTTATTGTTTTAGTTATTACTCTCTGCACTGATCTTTGATATTTATATAAGGGCTTCAACGCGGGCGAAACCGCGGGTAAAATCTAGTTATTCATAACTCATTTCGACCTACTGACTGGTATTTGTCTGCGAATTCAGTTTTACACAGTATGGATGAAGGCTCTGTATTTTTCCAGTTGATTCTATTATTATTGGAATTAATTGAGTTGTTATTATCCTTAGACGAGTGATATCTGGTTTTAATGTGTTACCGTTATATGCTATATTATATTAGAACTGAATAAACCCAAAATAAGTTAACATAATCGATTTTTAAGCAATATTTCTCAAATACCTATTGCTATATAGTTTACTAGCGACCCGGCCCAGCTTTGCTCGAGTAATAGTTCATACTTGCTTACATTATTTACCTTTCATACGCAAAAACTAACAATTAGAAACGTCTTTTTCGAACGACGACTGAACGACTATATTTATTTATTTATTTTTATTTTTATTTATTATTTCCATAGTTTACATCTAACATTACAGGTAATAATCCCAATGCGTTAGTGTAATTGTAATGGCACAATATTATACATTATATTAGTTCCACTTTTTATGATTTAAAATTTCAATTACATTGTTCAATTAATTATTAAATTTAATTAATATTAAATTTAACGATTTAATTCCTCGTTCAGTTTACAAAAAATCTTAACTTATTATGCAGCAAAAACTTAACTTATAGTAAACCTTCTGTTGGAAACTGTAAAAATCCGTCCAGTAATTTTGAGTTTATAATGAATAGACAGAGAGATGCAACGGGGCATTGTATTATAATATTTAGAGATATAAGCAAGCTGATCTTTCGGTAAAACCTAATTCTAGCTTATCTAAGTTACAATTTGTGTTATAGAGTTACTTGACGAAGCAGGTACAATGTGACCCCAACTTAGACTGGATTCTATGAACCCGCCCTGTTGGATAGAATGTCATCGATATATCAAACTAACTTAAATTGAGTTCCAACTTACATGATCTAAGTTAGATTTATTGACGACTACATTATAGCCGCGGCTTTGCTTGCTCGCTTCTTGAGATATTGGCATGTTGAATGCGGTTCGTCTATTCGATATTGCGAATATTTTGTGTTTCGGTTGGAGGTGTGAAGAAGAAATGATTAGACGAATAGACGGACACATGGACCGATTGACAAACGATGGATGGGCAGACAGACGGACGAATGGACAGCGGAAAGATGGACAGATGAACAGAAGGACAGACGGTCTGATCGACGGGTAGACGGACCGATGGACAGAATGACGAGCAGATGAACAGACAAAGAGACGAACTGATGGACATAGGAACAGACGGACAGAGGAACAGACTGACAGCCAGACGAATAAATATGCAGATGAACAGACGAAAAGCTGACGGACAAATAGACAAACGGACAGATGAAAAGCTGGACAGATGGACAGACGGATAAAGAAACATAACAACAGACAAACGGACGAATAAAAAGATATACGGATATACGAAAAATGGGAACAAATGAACAGAAAGATAACAAACATGACGAAATTATAAGTGTTCCACTTTAAACTCCATGAAAATCTAAAAATACCTACGTAGAGTGAAGGACCCTATAATATTTCAGTTGTGTATCACTGTATTTTCAGCTCAGCGCCACTGAATATTTAGCAAACGTGTTAACTTATAAATTGACCTCGTTCCTCCGCATAAAATGTCTCTCATCCACCTCTCATGTCCCGTGACGTTAACTTTATTGCAGTGGACGTCAAACATTTAAATTGCTTCATTTCAGCAGTATAAAATTTTCTTTTTATACTTTATATCACTCTGTTTTTACTATCCAGAGTTAAAATTCCATGTTTTATATACTGATTTCAAAATATTAAATAAAAAAATATCAACAGACAGACGAATAGACGGATGGACAGATGGTCAGACTAAGTGTTGGATGATATACAAGTTTTGGATCGCAGTTTTGCTCTCAGAAAAGATATTACAATACATTTCAGTAAATCAGGCAAACTCAATTTCTATCATAAGATATTTAACGTATAGATAACGTATTTGAAACAAATCTACAAAAGGAATCAAAATTTATACAAAATGTCACCTTCTATTTTACCTCTTTAGGGGTGAAATTTTCAAAATTCCTTTCTTTGTGCTCAGCTACGGTTTATAAAAAAAAAACTACATACAAAACCTCGTATATTGAGAGTAATTGTTTTAACAAAATATGTAATCCGCCATTTTGAGGTGGCAGCCATCTTGATTTTTTTTTTCATGGTGTAGTGAATTCTTGTAGTCAAGTCAAAAAAAAGTTGACATGTATCCCACATGTCCACTTTTTTTATTAACTTAAAACATAAACTTTAATAAACATTATATTCAGTGTGTTCCAAAATGTCTCTACAACTAGATTTGACCCACATGAGATACAAATATATATATTTTTTTATATGAGAAGAGTAGCAAACGAGCATGCAAAGTACCTGATGTTAAGTAGTCGCTGCCCATAGAAATCCATGTAAAACCACAAACACGACCGAAATCCAATCTGAGCTTGAACGTAATGCGTTGCTACTCCTGAGGACCTGAGGTCCTGAGGACTAAGATATTCGCCTCACTTCAACGTGTAGCCGGAAACCGCACCACTCCAACCGAAACACAAGTAATGCTTTATGACGGATTATGAGGGTATTTCCCTGGTCGAACTATAGTTCTCCCATCTTAAAGCAAGTTAAACAAAACCATTTATAAAAACGAATTTATATTAGGAATTCCTGATTTCTGTGGACCTTAAATTATTAAAATGCCACTGAAGATAATAAGCGATCGTATTAACTTACAATAAGCTTGTTCCTTCATTCGTAAATATTAACGCTGCGTTGTACTCGTGTCGTGTCCGCGCACGTTAATTTTATTGCAGAGTACGTTAAAATTTTAATTGTTCCATTTCACACGCACGTCATTTTATTTTTCTAAAGTATCATAACGCTCAATTTTTAAATAATAATAAGTTGTAAATGAATAATTACATGTGTATGAAAATATAAGGTACATTAGGAAGCGTAATAACAATTTCATCAAAATTAGTAATAATATAATGGATAATCTTGAATTAATCAAGAAACAAGGAAACGAGATTACGGCGGATTATGACGGCGGCGGTGGCAATTCCCCGGTCGAACTATAGTTCTTCCTCCTTTACATCTGATCTCTGCTCCATGATGATATTTCATATATTAAACAAACATCTATCGGTCCATCGGCCTTCTTACCTGGGTGGACACGGGTGATCGTTGCAAGTCCTCACTCTATTTTCAGGCTTCGTCAGCGGATCACACATGTACGGAGAGGCGTTTTTACCATCTTCATCTCTCACACACTGAATGATTAATTCCTGTTGACAAAAAAAAAACGTTTATTCTATACATATAATAATATTGTAACTGATGGCTACTGATGGTACATGGAAAATATATTTAAAAAATCAAAATGGGATGCCTTTATACACACAAGAGAACCCAAAACAATGTTTTTTTCATTTTGTCTGTTTGTCTGTATGTTTGTGTACGTTAATCTCAGAAATAGCTTATCTGATTTGAATGCACTTTTCAGGTTTATATTGTGTTGGGCTTCATTTAACATTTAGTGTTTTCATTTAAATCCAGTACAGTTAACGAATAAAGAAGTTAAGGCAATTTAATACAATCATCACCGACGAAGTCGTGAGCACAGCTAGTATGTTATAAGAGTAGCAAATGAACGTGCACGCTAATGGCAAAACCGTGGAGTTTAGCCGTGACTATGAGCCATGCAACTGGTTCCAAATACGGGCAATGAAATATTGATAATCGTGGGAACCCGTTACATAGTAACAGTTCGATCTTACCAAGGCAGGTCTCATAATTTGTCGTGAAGCAATTCTTGTGTTTTGGTTGGAAAGCAAGATTATAAGAGAGACAGTGGTACCTCCCCGGTCAAAATGTTCTACTATCTTCCTGTACAATAGCTTGTGTACTTCGCAATAGCACTCGTACGGCGATTCTACCATCTTTCATAATTTACGCTACGATGGGAGAAGCCATCACCTTCATTCTCAGAAACAATGCCTTCATGTATGAGTTATGGAAGATTAAACTTGCATCAACAGAACGTGTGTATAGAAGCTAATGGATGAAAAGAAAGTTTGCCTGACTTTTGACTTCCATTTCTTATGAAGAAGATGGAGGGAAGAAGGTAGTAAATAAAAGGTAAGTCTTACCTGAACACCACTGAGACATGACGCACTGCAGCTGGTATATCCTTTCTCCTTCCACGAATACGACTTCCCCGGAGATCCAGGCGCCACCCGAATATTGCTCGACGTTCCAAAGATTAGTGACCTGTTGGAAGTAGACCATGATTTAGACCAATATCATTTTGATTGACTCTATCATTACACTTTCTTTTGTTTCGGGGAAAGATAATTGTCACAATCCGCAACCTTCTTTTGTCTTGGGGGAAAACCTTTCAAAGGTACCCTTTATGCTTCCACGATAAAGGGGAGCGGAATATAAAAATTTCCACCAACAAAAAAATCTTCAATGGTCATTTTCTATGCTTGTAGAACACTAGGACCTCGAAACTAACGCAACTGGTATTCGCTAGTACGACGACCTAATCGGGTAGAACTCAGAAGTGCTTTTTCGCTTTCTCAAGTCGAACGGTTCTCGGTTCGTTTTTACCTCCGTCGTTGAGGGACCACTTACACCGATGTTATTCCATGGATAGTTATGTCGGAACGGCTCGAGCTCTCAGCTCCGCCTCTTGCGTCGGGCAGGGGATACCATAGCGCTATTCTGGTCCCGAGCTACAGCGATAGCAATTATCAACTAAACGTCGGGAAATCGTAGCCTGGCCTTTACATACAAGAGTTGGCGGTTTGAGTCCTTGAGTTTGGGTCTACATGTAGTCCAAATTGTTTTGAAAAAATTGATTTCTTATTATATGAAAATAATAACTTGTTTTTTTGAACTGAAGCGTACGTTTGTAAACACGTGTCGTTGCGCAGCGGTAATCATACCGATCTGACACCCGGAAGGTTACGAGTTCGATTCCCGGCCAAGCAGATATCAGAATTATGAGTTTAGATTACTGTTGTAAGTCTGGGTGTTTGTGTATTTGTGTTTTTGTATATCTATGGCACCCAGGATATAGGCTACAGTAGTGTAGGAAGTGTTAACCTATTCTAATTTTAATAAAATTTGGCTGAGACTCTCAACATTTATTAGAATCTAGGTTAGTTTTTATTCAGTATGGTCAGTAGGTATTTGGAATATTTATTACTTTCTAGAAGGCATGAGGTTGTAATATTTTCCTTGATTGTCATAACATTCATAATATTACTTAGTAATTGCAACCATGAGTAAATATTAAATGGAGGAAATGATTCACGTTAACCCATTACGTAATCAATCATTCACAATTGTTTGCTACTCAAAAGTATTTTTAACAGTAATCAACATTTTATCACCGTTATCGTGATGATACGATAATGCTGAAGAATTCTTTTACAGTCATTATCAAAGTGTCTTCGAATAGTGCGTGTTACAAAATGTCTTTAGATGTACATTTTAGTGAACCAGACGAATTTAACTGTAACGAACTCCACAGTTGCATCAAAACCGTAGCTGATATGAAGTGCATTGAAGATTTTACGTATCACGTCGACTATTTGTGTGGGAAAGGACAAAACTATATCGCAAACGTCTTCAGAGTTCTTATCAAAGATAGTAATGATCAAGATAACAATGTTAGTGTTATTGTCAAGACATTAGTGAATACTACAAGACAGGAGATGTTTCATGAATTGCATAAAAGAGAAGTAACGGCTTATACGCATATCATAGATAAGTATAAAGAAATACAAAAAGATATAAAGAAGGAAGACAGAGTTTTGTTCCCAGAGTATATTGTATCTAGTATAGAAAAGGGCAATGAAGTCCTCATTCTGGAAGATCTAGTTTTAACCGGATTTGAGACTGACTGTAAAATGGATAAATTTGAAGAATTGTACTTTGACTCAGTATGTCTGATAATAGCTGAAATGGCAAAATTTCATGCACTATCTTTTGTATATGAAAAAAAAGATCCTACAAAATATGCAGAAGTTAGCAAGGAGTTTCATGATCTGATATTCCGGGATAGTTTCATCAATAAAAGCAAGCTAAGAAATTATTTTATTGAGTCATATGAAATGTCATTGAACTCACTCGTCGATTTGGAAGCGAGGAAGAAGTTGGAGGGTGTCAAACCAAAATTATTCGACATTTTGAAAATGTATTCCCAACCGAGGAAGTACAACGTTTTGTGTCATGGTGATTGTTGGATCAATAATATAGTCTTCAGACGTGAGGTATTCCATTAGAATATATAGCTTTTTTTTTAGTAGACACTAGTTAAAACTCGCAAATTTTCGTTGTATTAAGCAACAAAACACCACACCGCTTATTTTACTTCTACACAGCAAATAAAACACATCGTTGTCCATACAGTGCTTATGTATATAATATATTTTGCAAATCTTAATAACTAATATATAGTGAGGCTTCTGGTAGGCTTCCAACAGCTTTTCTATGATGCGTACGAGGGCAGACTTCTAGTTTGGTTTATATACATTAAGTCACTGATGTATATAAATTAATAATAAATAATAAATGTAGAACCAAATATAATATACGAAAATATATTATGAAAATGTTTTTAAATGAAATTACTGATCTTATACTCGCTGTTATTGTAGAAGAAGGTAAGAAGCGTGTAGTTTAAGTCAAACATGTTCCACTCAACATTTATATAGAACTAGTTGTGCCCACGACTTCGTCGGCGTTATTATTATTTTATTACATCAGGTATCTTCCAGTAAAAGTCCCGACAATATCGGTACAGCTGTTCCAAATATTAGCCAAAACAAATAGAAAGGCAAAAAATGTAAAAAATGTTATTTTGGTATATATCGCTTCTTTGCTTCAATAACGTGTTATCTTAAAAAACACAATTTTACAGTAGAACATTTTTTAGTTACAAAAAATTATTTTACTTAATTGTGTATTTTTTTACGTTTATTGTAGATTACATACAAAAATTTAACACCTTAGCTATCTCAAATCAAACACGAAGATTTCAATTATCAAATAAAATAAAAATTTGAGTTTTCAAACTTGTCACGTTATTGAAGCAAAGAAGCGATATATACTTTAACTTTGATAAATCGTATACTTCTCCGGGTGATCAATATGCATAAAAAGGGATACGTAGATATTTCAAACAACTTTAACTGAGGAAACGACCAATAAACGAAAGTAATGACCTCTATATATGATACCCAAAAATGGCGCTCAACTATTAGTATAAAAAATTATGTGTTACATCGTCGCCAGCAATTTCGTCCGTTCGCAAAAAAAATCACTCTAAACAATAGAATAAAGTATATTTTTGCACAAGTGGAAAAACATTCCCAAACTCTCCATAGTTAGCATAACTTTGAAAAAGAGAACTATACTTGAACGTCACTACACCAAGAATGAAGATGACTCAATCGAATCATCTGTGGTCCGAAAAAATGTTGGTCCTTCGAGACGGATATTTCTAAGTCTTTCCTGTTTCAAGGTATCCAAAAGACCCGAAGACTCTATCGAAGAACTAGAAGAGTTGGGTGAGCCTCGTGGAGAGATGGGTCCTAACATTTACCTAGCAGCCCAACATCGTAAGGACGCTCCGCCAGTATACAGTTCTTACCTTGGACTGGCTGTTGAACCCTTGCAGGAAGGATTCACCCTCAAAAGCTTATTTGAAGTGCAAACTACTTCGTAAAACTAGAGTAAGCTAAAACTGTAAGGAGTGAAATCGATAATTGGAAATAAAGTTAAGATAATTATTAAATAATTACGTATATTGTAAAGGTTTTATAGTTGTAAGAATAAAAACAGTTATATATTTTAATTGTTTCATTTATTAGACAGTTATTTACTGTATATGAGATTTTTATACACAAGAACATGAAATCTTGATTTTTTGGCATTCGCAACCTCATTAAGTGAAAAATTACCGATTATTTGTCAATCTGAATAAAATAGAGATTTAGAAAGAAAAGTTATTAATGTCACAAATCACAATATTGAGAAATATAATCGTTAAATTAAACATCGATATTTTGGAAAAAGTCGTATCAAAATTATAATAAAACTTATTCTAAAATATAATAACTTAAAAGTAAAACAACGTACAATTTCCTATATTTATAATAAACCTATAATTTTTTAATTACCATGCAAAAATTCGTCTGATAAATATCGATGTCTATGACAAACGTTTTCCAATAGTTGTAAACATCGAAATATCGATGTTTCGAACACTTGTAAACAAAAATCACGTTCAACATTAGAAATAATGGCAACATTATCTTAACTGACAGTTTGACACAGCATTCCCACTATTTCCGAGTATTTCCCACTTGAATAAAAGTGCTCTACTCTGTTCTGTGCACAGTATCCTAACAAACAAAAAGTAAATATGCGAAACTTAGTTACAAAAAGTTAGAACTGCAATAAAGCATTTACTTACTACACATTTATATTCCGCTGTGATTATACTTATAAGTAATGTGGTCTTATCCTAAAAGTAAAATATTAATAACAAAGTATTCACTGAGCCTTGTGTGGTGTTTAACAGTCTTGAGTGGATCTTGTCTGGTGTTTCATTTCATTAACAGTAATGCGTTTTAAGTTCTGGAGGATGCAATCGAAACAATAACTGTATATTATATTTTAAAGGTTTTTTGGGTTTATTTAATTTATTTCGTAATTATTGACGTTATATTTCGTGAACTAACCCATTGTTAGTAATTATATATAAACATGGTTAAAGAAGTTGTTACGATAACTAACAAAAGTGCAGCTGGACTGGTGAGTACTGTTTTTTTTAGTATCATTTTTAGAGTTTTCTTTACTCAAGCTTTCTGTGCTCAGATCTCTGTATAGATATCTCAATTCCTCTACTGAAAAATACAGCGAGAGAGTCTCTAACACTTTTCTTAATACTGTTACAGTGTGGCAAACTAGCCTATTTTTTTTATGATAAATGCAAGTTCAGTTTATTACAAAATCAATAAAAACCATTCCAGTTACTAATGTCACTATTGATACGACTTTAATCTATAATTTCCATAGACAATTTATTTCTGTCCTCAATTTGATATTTATTGTATTTTTTGTTAATTAATGTTAATAAATACGTGTTAATAATTCTTAATTGGTATATTTTGAATATTTAATCTGTGCACTTATATTGTTTTTAATTTTATTTATCTATTCAATTTACTTGGTCTGTATTTTGCTATAAATACATCTGACATTTTAGTCAATAAGGAAAACTTGAGAAAAAATATTTATGGTAAGATTAAAATTTGTGTTAATAATTTTATATGAAATTATATTACAATATTATTTATATGCTATGTATTTTTCTATACTTAATTTATTGGGATACAAATCTATAAAATACAACAATTTGATCTCTTTATGCTATGATTTTACAAAAAGTCCAACATTGTTTTTTTACATAATATATAAAAGAATATAATATAAATCAGTAGGCTTATGTTCAAATGTCTAGTATGCACATCACATGTTATACACAAATTATAACTGGATTATCACTATCTTTAACAGTGAAGGAAACTGCCCTCATAATCTGCCGTAAAACATTACTTGTGTTTCGATTGGATAAGTGCTGTTGCCAGCTACACTTTGAAGTGCGGTGACCATCTTAGTCCTCAATAGTAGCAACATAACTATGTTCTAGCTCAGATAGGATTTTGTTTGTGTTTGTGGTTGTATGTGGATGTCTATGGGCTGCGACTACTTAACATGGTTTGCATGCTTGTTTGTTACTTTTGTCATGTAAAAAAAATGCTTATATGACTGAAAGCTGTCAAAGCTGTGTGATGTTTATATACACGCCATGCTGATAGCCATGCCTATGCCTATTCCCTCATTTTTTTTTGACGGTCAAAATATTTTTCTTTATACATTTACAAATTACAGTTGCAGGTGTTGAGTGATTATTATATGGTCAATAACATTACATATATTTATTTGATTTACACAGAGAGAAGCTTT
>DWON01006009.1:0-14310 GCA_018251015.1 Phocides pigmalion okeechobee
CCCTTTAGATTGTTTAGGTTAGGTTTTTATTATAATTAGTTTTAATATTTTCATCATTGGAAATATACTATTTATTGTATAAATAATCTTTATTTCAGGTATCTGGTACAAGAATACAGTGCAGATCGCGGGCAAGTGCAGTGGGCGATAGTGACACGTGTCCACGCGTGGACCAGGTTTTGCCCAGTTGGGCCGCTCGCAGCCATGGTTCGCGACAAGAAGTCACCGCACAAGACCGACTCTCAACGATGTACGTACTTATATTATATTTCTTTACTAGCTGTGCCCGCGACTTTGTCCGCGTTTATCTCTAAATATTATAAAACAAAGTTCCCGTCGCGTCTCTCCGTCTCTTTGTTAACGATAAACTCAAAAGTATTTGACGGATTTTCTGACAATGTTCAACAATAGTTAGAGTGACTTCTGAGGGAGGTTTTGGTGCATATTAAGTTAAGTTTTTTTTTTGTAAATTCGGCGAGAAATTAAATAGTTAAATTAAATATAGTTATTTAGTCGTCGGTTGAAATAGATATTTTTAATTGTTAGTTTTTGCACCTAGATAATGACTGGATGCAAGTATAAAAGAAAAATAATGTGAGTAATCAATTATCTGCCAGTAAAATTTCCTTTAAAATTAGACCAGCCGTACTAGAGATAAGCCGGAATAAACAAACAGACAGACCAAAAATGATAAAAAAACGGTATATGTACCCTTATACATACATTTAGTAAAAACCGGTAATTTTAATATTACAAACAGACACTCCAATTTTATTTATTTGTATAGATTATGAAACGTAAATAGCCAAGATTTCTGTTTTACTTTTCTTGTAATACCAATGACAGTCTAAATAATCTTGGAGTTAAATGTTTTATATATAAATAAAGTAAGTTTAATTTACTAAGGATATGAGGATCAATAGTATATTTCAAAGGTGTAATAAATATAACTAATGGCAGCAATTAGTTTGAACATTCATTTTATGTGCGGATTTTACGCAACTTATTACCGGAAAATCCAAACATTAACGCAAACCAGAAATGTTAGTAACCTATCTGTATAGTATATGATATGAATTTTTAAGGTCTTATGCCTTCCAGCAGGATGTGACTTCAGACTTAAAACACTTTTAAAAAGTAATTGATATATAATATATGTATTTTAGGAGAACTTGATCCTATTATTAAGAATGTCTGTTAGTATATAATAGTATAGTGTTCTAAAGGTGGTAGAGCCGTTAGAGCTCGCTCAGGGAGGCACCACCGCCACCCTCATAACCCGCCTTAAAGCAACGTATTCTTCATGTATTGTGTTTCGGTTGGGGAGGTCTGGTTGTCGGATACACATTATTGGACGCGACCATCTTAGTCCTCAAGAGTAAGAACGCATCCGCGTCCATCCCTAAATAGAACTTCTGTTCTATTTGAGATTGGACGTGGCTGTCCATGGGCTGCAGTGACTGCTTAACATCAGGTGGCCTGCATGCCCGTTTCTTACTCTTTCATAATAAAAAAAACGTGTGCGTTTGTGCGTATGTGCATGCGTACTTGCGTGCGTGCGTATTTGTATGTGTGAGAGGGAAGTGCATGCGAGTGTGAGTGAGCGTGTAAAGAATAAAATATTTTGTGTTTTGTTACGGAAACTTTTTGACTGAGTTCGATTCACACTTACTCGCTAACAAATATTATAACTAACAAAATTAACTTAGATCAGCTAATGACACTTTTGAAACTGACAAAGTTCCATGCGCACTTGTTAGTAAACTAAGTTTCACGGAAAACAAATCAATATGCTTTAAGGCTGTTTTCGTACTACATTTTTAGCTCATGAGGCGAAAAATAGTAATTGTTTATTGTATCGTACCTCAGAAACGACTCGCGACTTTTCATTATGATTTTTTGGTTGAAAGTTGACTTAATCGTGAGTGTTTTAGCTATGATTGAAGAAAATCTATAGAGTTGTTTGAAGATTTATTTGTATAGATAACACGAATGATATTGACGCAAGCGATTATGGTGCCTTACCGTTATTCTGTGCATCGTCATGTAGGACCAGTCAGTGTGAAAACCGCCTTATAATCAATCAGGAATCGCTTTAAAAGGAGCGATGCGTTGCCTTGTTTCTGATAATTTAAAATTTATCAATCTCTAAATAGATTGTAATTTTCAATTGTTTTAAATTCTAATTTAAACTTAAATTTAATTTACGTTAAGTTAGCCTTTTTATTAGGAAACAATTTCATGTCAGTTGATGGTATATTGTCAGTACATGGACGCAACTACATCCATAAAGAGTTCCAATCATTATAGAGGTGTGAAATGTCTATGGACTAAAGTAGCCACGAACCATTAGGTGGATACTGCATATGTGGCAATTTTCCGCTACTCAACAAGAGATGGCGCCACACGATCGTGAATCACGCTATCAAAGTTTTCTAAATGTTTTGCATATATACAAAATTCCGAAATGAGACTATCGGAATGCTCCCCAGGCACATCAAACCGCCTGGAGGGAGATCTCCCTTTGCCCAACATACCACTCAATTTACAAAAGACAACCAAATTGAGAACGTCCTCCTCTTCTCTCTTTTAAAATTGAAAAAATACTACACACAATAGTATTTCTTATGTGAAAAGAATAGCAAAGGAGCATGCAAACCACGTGATGGTAAGTAGTCGTAGCCCATGCACATGCAAACACGACTGAAATCCTATCTGAGCTCGGACGTACATACGTATACTTCTGAGTGTGGCCGGCAACTGCGCCTCTCTAACTGACACACAGGTAATTACGAGGCCGCCCGGTGGATTATGAGGCCGCCCTCATAATCTACTCTCCGGTCTCTCCCCGGTCGTTCTATAGTTCCCCCACATTTCATATGCTTCTCTGTCTTTATCTTATGGCCGAGAAAAAACAGGATTTATTTTATTCATATTAGCTCATCTTTTATTGGATTGTAAACACCGATAATTGTTCAAAAACTTATGTTGTAGTTAGATGAATGATAGTTAACAATCGGGACCATGAGCTGAACATTCATTTTTAAACAAAGATGCGGATATGAAACTTTGCCACTAGCGGTCACCCATCTCATTTCCAACCTCACCTATCGTTGCTTAACTTTGTCGATTGTTGTCGATAATCTTGTCGCTTTACGGTGGATTATGAGGGCGGTGGTACATCCCGCGTCGAACTATAAGTTTTTTAAGTGTATAGAGAGAAGCTTATACCGCATACACTCAATGTTCCTGGTACACATCGTAATCGTATATCATTCCCGAAAGTGCCAACGATCGTGACAAAGTGCGTGGATGAGACGATAGGGTAATGTTCCATCTTATGGCGAAGCGACAAGGGATGCTCTAATGGCACAATCGGATTCAGTTATATATGTACATACATATATATGAAGCGCGTAGCCATGTGACTTTAGTAGATTGAATGTTATGTTACGTCGTGTATGGATAAGATGATGGGTGGCCGCGAGTGGCAAAATTTAATGCGCGTTTCTGTGCTATGATCACGTTAAGTAGGATATCCTGGTTATCTATATTAAGTGAAGTAATTTTTGGATCGGATTCTTTGACGACTATTTTAGTTCATAATCTTCAGAATCCGCCGAAGAACAACAAGACAAATTTCCTAATGTTGTAACTGTTAGAAGTAATTATTATTTTTGAATACACGAATAACTGAAAAATCCAAGTTGAGTACCAGGGATTAAACTTCCGAAATTTCCGCGTAAACACTAGGATATTATCACTACATTATCACTGCTTATACCTTATTATCACGCAACGTAGATTAATAGAGTAAGTAATTTAAGGAAGTGGCAATGACTATGAAATATGCGATGAAACGATAGGGTAGATAGGCTCGTAATGGCGAATGTTTATAAAGGATGGCTAACGTGACCAAGCGTCCCGTTTTGAGCGTCCGTCCCTTTTATCGGTTCTCTGTCCCGACGTAAAAATCTTCAAGACCCAAATTCTCTCGTTTTCTCAAATCGCACTGTATTAAACATTTCTGTTCTTCTGACAAACTTAAAAATAATAGATTATTTATGCTTAGTAGATTTAAAACTTGAAATAAATAGTTATTTGATAAATAAAATAATATAAATAAAAAATGTAGTTTTGCATACAGAACCTTGAAGGCTCACTTGAGCACCAGCTCTGCTAAAGAGGGAGCCCTCGATGTCCAAATAATCTCTACCCGTCCTATTTGTATCCCCAAAATAAATTTAATATTTAATACTGATTGATATATATTTTTAATTATTTCACACATTTCTATTGTTCATCTTTCATGTATATAATATAACAAATGTTATAATAAATTAAAATATATATACAAAATACAAAACTATATTTTGCTTCATCTTCATTTCGACCAGAACAAAATTAGATATACAGACACAACCTCCCCTTTTTTCATCATCCCCCCTCCACGAAAGACGATAGTACCGTGGGGTACGTAGCAGATTAAGTGTAAGATATCCCCAGTATGATTAAAACTTAAGTTGCTATTCATAAACGAAACTAACTTTCCTTTTAAACCCTACAAATTGAGGTAAACAAGCCGATGTCCCGCTTGAAGCTAAAATGTATGGTCTGGTTAGGGAATAATGATGTCATTGGTGAACTTTAGGTTTACATATTCTAATACTGATACAAAGAGTCTCATAAGATTTTTATCGTGACTTATGCCCCGGAGAATGTTACACATTGTACCATATTTGTTCAGATTTATGCGATGTAACTTTTCGTATGAAGCTCAGTCATAATAACATTTATTCAATTCTTCTCTCTGTGAATTGCTAAAATAATGTCGCCACGGTGTTTACAAAATGTGAAATATGAATAATAGGTTTTTAATGGAATAATATGGAATAATGATATATAGAGTAAAATAAATAAGAACTCACTGCTTCGTCAATGAAATAATAAATGTAATTATTTATCACTATAAGAGTATCAATATAAGAAAAAATTGAGCAGGGAGCGCTTGTGGAGTCATGGCGGCATAAAAGGGCGTCAAACTACTTGCCGTCTTGTCATTTGCGTGGTCTTATCATAAGGATAAGACTTTGTAAGTAGATATTTTGCATTAAAACGATTCTGAGAAATAAGGGATCTCTAATTTATTTATGGTCTATTAAAAGGCATTTAAAAAGCGACTAAAAGCTGGCCGTCATACATGTACCTTTTATCTCGTAATTTATCTTAAACTGGTCAAATACATATTTGCATATTTTTCGGTATGTTTGTTTTTTTCCATCTGTATTTTATTTGGGTTTTCACATTCACGCAATATCCTTCTCATGAACTGTTTCGTAATTGTGTCGAAATTATCGCATAAAAGCATCGGCAAAAAAATATATTTATATCTATACAAATAATAAAACTAACTGATTGCTGTCTGTACATGACAAATATATTTAAAAACCTCTGTATGGGGTGCAAGAGAATCCAAAAGAATATTTTTTTCATTTTGTGTGTATGTCTGTATATTTGTGCTCGTTAATCTCAGAAACGGCTTATCCGATTTGAATGCAATTTTCACTTAACATTGCTTTTGCTTTCCTTAAATTCATACTTCTATTCTTCTGTTCTTCTTCTTAAATAAACTTCTGTTCTTCTTCTATAACTGTAGACCTACTTGCTATTTAATTAATTGTTAAAAAATGTGACGTCACCAAATACACGTAAAACACAGAAATTTCTGATTTTTGAAACAGACGTAGTTAAAAATACTAACACAAAAAATATTTAAAAATTAAATATGCCATTCAAAACTTGGGCCCTTGATCCCAGAATAGTGACAGCGTTGCTTCGTTGTATGCCAGACTAATTTGAGCGAAATAGCTGCCAGCCCTCCGGTCACCCGATAAAACGATGAGTCTGTCAAAAGTTCTTTACGAAGTTCTTTATGTCAACAACGCAAAAATTAGTTTTATTAATAATTATTGTAATAAGTATTTATTTAGAATATAAATACAAGTCTAATAGATGATTTAATATCGATTTCGCAAAAAATAGTATTATAAATTATTATTATTATAAAATACGTATTCAGAATATACATACAAGACTTATAAATATTTTGAATATGGACTTTCATCATTGTAAATATGAAAATATAAATATAATTTTCCATATGGACTTTATATTAGCTATTTTATGCAATGATGTAGTAGAGCGTCATGCCATTGTAGTTAGGGCATATGAATCAGTTTTACTCTCTAGTTTGCTAAAAGAAGTTTCACATTAAAACCACTGCCACGGTTAGTCTTTGGTTATGGTGTATAAATACAATGTGGTAGCAATACAGTTCGATCGGGGAGGTACCACTGTTGCCCTCTTAATCTGCTGTAAAGCAGCTATTGTTTTTGGGTTAGAGAGATGTAGTTGTCGGCTACCCTTACAAGCAAGGGGACCATCTCAGGCCTCAAGAGTAATAATCTATGGACAATGTCAGGCAGGATTTGAGTCATGTTTGAGAGTGGACGTAGAATCTAGAGACCATTTAACATCAGACAGTCTGCAAGCTCGTGTTCCAAGGAAAAATAATTAATACAATACATTATTATAGGCAATCAAAATATTTTTTATTACGTCAAAGAAATATCTATTGTTTTCTTTCTTCAAATGTTTACACACAGTTTTTCTTTGCTAGTAAACTCACAGTTTTCTAGCAGCGAAGAAGGCCCGACATTTTGTAAGTGAACAAGATTACGTAGCTCCGCTTATTTGTAGGAATCTGCGGAGATATTCTGAGAAAAGTTTTCTATTGCGACGACACCAACTTGTTTAACATTATTACTTTTATTTAGGTACAAGTTGAAGTTATAAATTCGAAATCAAAATTACATGCTTTTTTCTTCGAAATCAAAGCTACACGATTTTTACATGCTCTGTTAAAAAGTATACATTTTTCTCTCGAAAAGAGACAAAATAAAGAAAAGCTCTTTGTTTGTCAAAAAACTTAAAGTAAATAAATTCTTTTGTTTTCAGGAAACAATCAACTTTTTAGGAGTTTGCTATATGCATTTCATTATCAATGACCTATAACGGTCCTAATTGATAATAATTACGGTCTCATTTCAATATGAGAAAAGTTAGGTCATAGTTCATCGCGCTAGCCGAGAGTAAATATTTGAGAGAGTTGTATTCATACCCATTTTAAAACTTTTGGGTAAATGAATTTAGACAAAACTTAAAAACCTTGAGTAAGTTTCAAGATGAACTGTGATTTAATATAAATTGGGTTTTCATGCAAATTTTACATCAGATTGCCTAAGTATTTCGTTTTGATATTTCGTATGTCTTTTGTATATTTATACCAAACTTCCGAAAGCCAACTCATTCATAAGTTCCAGCACATTCAATTAAAGTACGTATAGGTTGAAAATTTGTTACCCAAAAGTTGGAACAGGAAAAATAAACTTCGATTAATTATATTTGTAACGAGAGAGATGTATCGAGTAACTGACATTTGAATTAGTTTGGAACTACGAGCGGTTTTCAACTTACTGGAATTGAAGTGCCAATCCAACGATTTGCACTTGACTTCGATTTGGACTGTGTTCGGATATTTTCCCGAATTCAAATAAAAAAACAAATTTTGGAACTTCACATACTGTACTGTCACTTAGTAAGTCTCGACACAAAAAGAGAGGTATTATGAGTTTGAAGCGTACGTCAATGTGGCTATGATAGTCTTTCCCTATTTATAACTCTGTCAATGACATCCTAGATTACATTCGCAAAGCGATTCCATAGTATTGTCTGAAAGTCTGTGTCTGACAGTGTCTGTAGTGAAAATGACCTATTATTTCTCAAATTGATGCAAAATTCAGTCACATAATGAGCGATGAATGAATGAATGTATTTTTCATGATTTTCCACGATCGAACTTATACTAACTTAAAATTTTCGTATGTTTACAACAGGTACAAAACCGGATACTTTCACCGAGGTCTGACATTGAAGAAGGATAGTGATAAAGGAATTTAAAGAACATTTTTATAAGTGTGCATGGAGTTTAGTCACTGGGCTTGTTTAATTAGCCCAAAAAGTACTCCGGGGTCTTAGCCTTTGTCATCTCATGAATGGTATGGCAATGACAATATATTGTAGTGGGCACTAGGCATATTTATTCAGCCCAAATTTGGTCGTTTAATATTACTATGAAGAGGTATAGTAGTGAACTGTCACTACATGACATACCGATATTGTAGACTTGCAAACAATATGACCGACTTTATAAGTCCTACAAAGTAATAACTTAAGAAATAACTTGAATGTTGATTAAATAGAGAGATTAAAATTAAATAAACATAGAAATAGATTAAATAGATTCGTGGTCATTTTAAATCAATTTTCGAATAAAAAATAATCATTAAAATCGGTTCACGGAGTAAAGAATATGCTGGGAATTATTCTTTACAATTCAAACTATACGCATTTAAAAAATTCTTCATCTTCCTCCTTTTAGCAAGTCAGTTAATAAATAATCTTATGAAGAAGAGAAAGTGTAAGAAATTGTTGTATATTTTGTCGCCTTCATCGCATTTCACAAACCACGACACCATGAAATCATTAAAGAAATGAAATTATATTGGACTCTTCCGCACTAAAAGCTTGTTCTAATTTAAAACAACGTTTAGAGCTGACACAATCTAACCTCATATAATATTGAAAATTCATATATGACGGTAATTTATCTAATTGTTTTTCATCTGAGTATTAATTTTCTTTCAGAAATATAAGGAGGTAAGACCACTTTCCACTAGGCTTTGATGGGTAGGCACAATGTGTGCTACGTTGTATCGATTAGCATCTTGTCCCTCGTTAGTTAATTTTAACTTATATTTATCAATATATGTAGATGCCGATAGCCGGCAGCAATAAAATAATGCTAGTATGCCTATACACTCATTTGTCACATAACGCTTTTCTCACATAAAATTATCATAGGATGTGGAAACGAGCAGCTTCCATCTTGTACAAAAACACTAACAAGATTCACTACAATTTGCCTGTCTTGGTACACCTTAATTAAAGTTCATGAGTTCACGAGAGTGTTAGTAGAACTTATGTTAAGTTAGTTAACATACGAGTACAATCTGCGAATTGCAAAATTTCCACTCCAAGTGCTAACGACACTTCCAGAACTGAGTAAGTTGGGACCGCACTGCGTACAAACTTGCTTTGACAGAAACAAAGCAATTTGATTATAGTCAAATAGATTTGCCAAAGCAGGAACATCTGACCAATTATTAGATATTGATCTGGTGTCAAAATGGAAGGACTTAGGACATTGTCGATCACATTAACCGACTGATTTCTGTCTGGAATTCCCACACCTTTACCCCTTAAATATTCAAAATTAAGTGACGTATTTTTATATGCAAAAGCATAGCAAAGAAACTTGCAGACTTCCTCATTTTAAATAGTGGCTGAAATCCATGGAAATCCTCATGTAACCTTAAACAGGAATGAAGTCGTATCTGAGGTCATATTTTGCTACTCTTAACGACAATGATGGTCACTTTGATTCTAAGTGCAGCCGGCAACTATCTCTCCAACCGAAACGTAGGAGTAATACCACGGCAGAATACTGTGCCCTTCGTCTGCGGCACCACAACCGCACATATGTATTTCTACTGCTGTGTCTCAGGACACAGTAGTAGAAATTAGATGCGGTTAAATAGACACTTATTTTCTCGATATATCCCATCTTTGTCTTCAAGAGTAGCCAATAGTAGTCATTATTATTTACTTCTAACGTGGTAATGCAAATAATACAAAAAATATGACGGTGTGACTAGTGAAGTATATTTGTACCGTTATAATATATACACAAATCGAACAAAACCTTTAAACTGAACACTGATAAAACTGATTTACCTCAGAGAAGGACTGATTTACAAGAGTGCCGAGGGTATTTATCCACCAATTTTATTCTCCAGTCAACCAAGTCAATGTTACATTGTATGATTTTACATTTTACCCGTAACATTCAGTAACTGCATGTAAATACCTTACGATAAAATAAAATATTTCAATTTGATCCTATTAGCATGAGATCTAAAATGATTTTTGTGTTTTGTCTCTTTTAGAAATACAAAATTTTAACTTAATTTTTCTTAGGATGAAAATCTAAATTTGTATGGTAACAACGTTTCGAAATTGAAGTGTCAATCCAGTCAACGCCCGGTTTTCAATAGACGAAGTTGAGGCAAGTTCTGTTCAACAAATTGTGTAGAAATTGATTGCGTGCCCGTAACCTTATTACCACTCTGAGAGTTTGGGTACAATTTGGTTGTATTTTGTTCAGTACTCCCATTTAGAAATTTACGTGTTAATTATAAACAGCGGCTTAAATGAAGGATATCAAATATAATTTACAGGTGTGAGAACTACAGTTCGACCGAGGAGGTACCGTAAAGCATTAATTGTTTCGGTTGAAGAGATGCGGTTGTAGGCTACACTTTGAAGCGAGGCGACCATCTTAGTCCTTAGGAGTAACAACGCATCTATTTTCGATTTCAGATAGGATTTCAGTTGTATCTGTGGTTGTACTTGGATGTCTATGGGTGGCAACTACTTAACATGAGGTGGTTTGCATGCTAGTTTGCTACGCTTGTCATATAAAAAAATATATATAGTAGTCATTAAATTTTCTTGGAGACTGTACGTGCGATTTGAAAGGATTTATGGTTAATATGGATTTCCTTATAGTGGTAGAGCATCATAAGAGTAGTTCGTCTTAAGAGACAAACGTCATTCTCTTGATCTACCGTGAAGTAATCATCATGTGCCTATTGGAAATATGTATATGTACATTTAAAAACGACGCCAAAATCTTAGGCGCTACAAAAATCACCCGATAGATGAAAGTCAGGACATCTGTACAACTCACAGATTGAGTCAAAATGCAAGAAACACAAAGATGTTTTTTCTATCATAAATGGCGCTCTGTACAATATTATTTCAATAAATGATGTGTTACACGGACCCGTGCAACTTAAAAATTATTTCGGCCCAGCCTAAGTTTGAACCTATCCTTATTGGAGCAGAGTAGTGGAATGTCTTCCTGTTGTAAAGAGAAACCTGTGCTTAGCAGTGGGATATAAATAGGGTTAGAAGCTAAGGTATTAAGCTGAACAACTTATCAGCATTCAGAGTGCCGCTGAATACGACTGACCTCGATTCGCGCCCGCGACCCGTAAGAAAAAAATGGTTGTGAAATTTTATCGCTTATTTTCTTGCAAATTGCCGACAAGGGCTTTAATCTCCGTATTTAGATGTTTAATACAGACATTTGTGTGAGCACCCAATTTAATATAACGGTCACGCTTTCAAGAATTTTTCTTTACTGAAGAATTGAAATGTTTTCAAACAGACTCCTAATTACCATTTCTTGTATTATTATCAGATATTTAACCGGTTATAATTATAAATGTGGTTATTTTTCTAAATAGAACAAAAAAGTGAATCTATCGTCCTTGTCGTCAAAACTAACGAATGCGCCTTCAGATCCAACTATAGTCCAGTTTAAGTTATGATGGCGATTTTCATGGGCTATAGTGTCCACTTAACATAAGATAAAAACCGCAATTTCTTGGTACTCGTCTAAACAAATAAAATATAGATTAGTAAATCTATATTTACTTATATTATTGTTCTTAAAATATTTATATCCTTTTGTCATAACCAACTACAATAACAAGGTTACAATATCTCCACTGCGAATTTACAGACTTATATTCATAAAACCTTTGCTCGCGTTTTAAGATTTGAGATTTAATATTAATATAATAAGTAATTGAAGAATATTGCGTTAAAGAACTTTACTAAGACCTATTTTTTTTTAATATGGAAAGAGTAAGAAATGGGCATGCCGGCCACCTGATGATAGGTGGTCACTGCAGCTCATGGACAACCACGTCCAATCTCAAATACAACAGAAGTTCTAGTTAAGGATGGATGCGGAAGCGTTCCTATTCTTGAGGACTAAGATGTTCGCCTCCAATAATGTGTATCCGGCAACCACACCTCCCCAACCGAAACACAATACATGAAGAACATGTGGCTTTACGGCGGGACATGAGGGTGGCGGTGGTGCCGACCCGGGCGAGCTCTAACGGCTCTATCATCTTGAAAAATTATTTAAGAATATTTTAAATGTAATTATTGCTGGTCATCACTCAGATTAAAAATAATACACCGTCATAAAAAAGCCTATAACAAGACCAAAAGCGTATACAGAGTATACACAAATTTTGAGATACATTAAATCAGTAGTTTTCGATAAAATAAGAACAATCGAATAAACATAATATATAATAATAACATAACAAATAAACAGACATAGTTTTTATAAAATAGTAGTAAATAGGGACGCCCATTGACAACCTAGAAGTCTATATTGTTATTTCGTTTACGGTTCACGCTTAAATTTGAGATGACCATTCTGGAGCATCTTTTATTCAGATACACATTCAACTGGAGGCGCTTTAGACGCAGATAGGCCTAGTATTCAGAGGGAATTATGCAAGCTTTTCACTAAAGGTACACAACTGGGACACGAGGCCTTCATCGTAGGGTATGCTCTATATAAACCTGGTTGTTCGCAACTATTTTGCCTGTCTTTCTCGACCTTGTCTTGGAATGTGAAGATAAACAGAATAGGCTGATATAATGATTATTAAGGTAGTTTCTAAAGTGAGTTATGTTTTTATGTTATATACGTTTTATTTACTTGTAATTTTAAAACAATAGATACTTCGAATCTTAGAATTAAGATTATGATATAATGATTATTAAATTACTTTGTAAAGTGGATTATGCTATTATGTTATGTACGTTTTATTTACGTACCGCTAATAACGTGTTATTGCTTAACGTCAACTAATGCGAGTATCTATTAGTGATTTTAAAACAATAGATATAGAACCTCACAACTAAGATTATGATATAATGATTATTAAATTTGCAAAATGGATTATCGTATTTTGTTATGTAAGTTTTAATTACGTATTATTACAAGTTTTACTAAATGAATACGAGTAAATGTCTGTAGTTTTAAAACAATAGTTATATTGAACTGCGGAAATAAGCTTAGTTAAACAATACAAAGTAATTTGAAGCTATTAAGCATAAAAGACAATATACAAAAATTTACATTAGTTTCTCAGAGCTAATTTATGTTGGAAACCACTTTTCGCCTTTATTTGTTGCAAAAGGACCAAAAAGGGCATAAAAGCATTTTTATTTTCAATATATTTGAAATGTTTTCTACGACAGATTTTCGTATGCAATATAATGCTATCTAAAGTATCCGTGAAATCACAAGTTGGGACGCGTAATTTGGGCGATGTAGCTTTCATAGAAATTTGTAGGCGACTTCTACATATTTTACATATTCTGAGCCTCAACCCCGAAGTTTTACTACAGTTTTGATGCTTAAAGACACGTACTCTGAATATTTTGAAGATATTTGCGTTTACACGCATCGAAGTAGTTTTGATACTTTGCACTGTAACCCCAAAATTGCTTTAAGCTTTTACCCTTTTTTAAAAGAAGAACCCGTACTTTTGTCTGTTTTTTATCAATATCTCCTGTTACATGGAGCCTATTGACACTACATCCCTACTAATATTATAAATGTGAATATAAGTTTGTTTGTTTCGCTTTCACGCCAAAACTACTCAACCGATCATCATTAAACTTTGTACACATATTTTAAGACGTATTAAAAAGGACATAGGATACGTTCTATAATTTTTTTCGTATTTTAGCAGACATGATAGTTTGTCAAAAAAATCTAGAAACTGTAAAGCCTTGAAATTAATATCTTATTGACTATAGTTTCAGCTGTCTTGAATTTTTGTATATTTCATGTTATTTATGATATTTGATATACATACATATATTTAAGGACTTCATTCAACGCGAGCGAAACCGCAGGAAAAAATGTAGTAGATAATATTTTAATCCTATTTAGTGCATAGGTACAGGAATTAGAAAAGAGAAAAAGGGTTAATTAAAAAATATTCATGGTGTTTATTATATTGATGAATGGAAAATTTAATGAATTGAAATACGTTTTAATATTCAATGGGAAAACACGCTTTAATAGGTAATTGGTGATTAAAAAACACGGTAGGTATTCAAAAAAAAAAAGAAAATTATGAGAAGTATTCAATAAGTATTGCTTTAAGCCAATAAATAAATAAAACCATATTTTTGTATAACTCTATTAGCATATTTTTTATAAATTTTGTAAGTGGGAGAACT
>DWON01006010.1:0-14308 GCA_018251015.1 Phocides pigmalion okeechobee
GAAAAACATACTTTTTGAATTGAAATATTTTCAAATTTTACTATGTCTTACTACTGTATACTGCATTTTCTATGGTCATATCGTCCATTTACGATGATAGTCCGACATTTAGAGATACATAGATTTCAATTTTTAATATGTGTAGTTTGTTTGAATTATAATACTGATAGATTAATTGTTGTAATATTAGTTAACCTTAAATATGCTGTAACAGTATTACGTCATCTGTGTAAAAAGTTACAATCGATCAAAAGTTTAAAAATCGTCTCCTGTAAAATCGAAGGTTTTAAGAGGTCCCATATTCGCAAATGTGTGATATATTGTCGATTCATATTCGTTATTCATGAGTACCCGTTACATAGTAAAATGTATAACCTCCGCGATGATTTATTTTAAAAGGAAACCTTTTATAATCTCTGTATTCTGTGGTCGACGGTAGAGCAATGTAAGGCAATATTAGAGCACTAGACGGTTTCGTCTTTGTTCGTTATTGGATTCCTTTCTGGAGTGCGGTTTGTTTCCACAAATACTATTACCGATCCCATGTAGACACAGAACTTAATAAAACGAGGTAGAATAAAATTCGGTGTTTGCTTTTTATATGGTAGCAGAGTTAACCGCTTTATCCGTGAGATGTAAACTTAAACGTCTGGTACAAAATATAAGCAATTTATAAAGTGTTTGTTTATAAAGATATAATTAAACAATATTCGAAAATAATTCATGATAAAATAACTTACGCTTTGTTTAAAATGTTGGTATTTGAACTTACATTTATTTTTAATTATTACTTCATTCTAAGATAAAATGCCCTTTTTAGTTAAAGTTTTTTAGATTAGTTTTAAGTTTAGTTTTTTTAGATTTTTAGTTAAAAACGACGATATTCTTACCTTAAAATATTTTATATTGAATTTAATTTTAAATATTGCTTAAGTCTAACATAAAATAGATTAAAATTTTGCTTAAAAATATGATGTTCTTACCTATAATTATTAATTCTACGATAACACAACCTGATAATAAATACACAACCTATAAGAAGGCCACAGGTTCTGGCACTGTGTACATAATTTGAGGTAGGTTATTCAGTAGCTTTCGCGTTAAATTAACACAAACAAACGAACGGACAATGCTTCACTTTTGTTTAAGGATAGGATTAAAATCATATAAAGTTTAGGATTGAAGGATAAATAATTATGTGAAGGTTAGGGTAAGATTTGAAAATATAAGTAGAACATGTAACTTATCACTGCTGCTAATAACTTATAACTCCTCAATATGGAACAGTGTAGGCTGAAGTTGATAGCAGTGGCGTTGCCTATATGAGAACGTAAATGATCGCCTTATAAGTAAGCCGGGAACGACTCTTTTCTACCAAAACGTGAGAATTGCTTCACGTCAGGAATGAATAATAGTTCATCTCAACCGAACTGTACATGTTGGTTTACTAATCGTATACTTTATTTTTTATTAATATAACTTTATTAGGAACGTTTATTACTTTTTATTAGTATTAATATCTATTTTGTCGCTTATAGACAGAGAGACATCGTAGACATCAAAATATGGTCTCAAGACCCCGTATCCTGACTGAGACTCAGACAGACATAGCAACCGCCAAAAAAACAGACAGACAGACCTTTTAGGCTTAGTAATAAGATCCATTGTTTCCGTATCGGAAAGGACTACGGAGTACTAAATAGCCGTCATATAATAAATATTACACGTATTTTATTTTCTCCATTTCATGTTAAAGAATAAACCATTTTGGTATTATTCGAAATAACGTAGCCGCCAAAAGTAATGAAATATAAAAACCCAGTTTTCATTCCCTTCCCGTCGCTCCTATAGTGCGGACATTATTCAAATTAACTTGACAAATATCTATTCAGACCGGCCCAAAGGGACTGCTCAGCGTAAGGGTCTTGTCCTATCCTCAAAGATATAGCAAAATTCCCTTCCAAAAGGTAACCTAGTTCGGTTGTAACATCTGTTTCTGATTTATAAAAGCAGAATTATACAATTTGATGAAACTCCGAAGGTTGAGGGTTTTATCCTATCATCTAAAAAAACTATATGATAAAATCCCTTTCGACAGTTCCTATCTCGGTTACAACCACGTCTGTTTCTATTTTATAGAAGCAGTATTGTACAATCTGATGGAACTCCTCAGATTGAGAGTCATGTCCTGCCATCTAAGAAAAACTATGTGATAATTTACCCTTTCGACAGTTCCCAGCACGGTTGCAACTACGTCTATTTCTGTTTTATAGATGCATAGTTAAGTTACAATATAGGACTTCTTTAGCATAAGGGTCTTAGCCTATCGTCAAAAAAACCATGTAGTGAATTTCCCTGTCAATAGTTGCAACCACGTCTATTTCTACTATATAAAAACAGTATTGTGTGGTATGATAGGACTTCTTAAGTTGAGGGTTTTGTCCTGTCGTCACAGAAAACCAAGTTAGTGAAACTCCCTTCCAATAGTTCTAATAGTTTCCTAGCTACTTTGCTATCACAGTTATTTTTCCCCTGTTATCATACCGTACTGGATTCTGGATTGAAGGGAATAGCAAGGTAGTTCCATTTTAAGGGGTTCCTTCTTAATTCTTAGGAATAGCAACGTATCTTTCATAAATTTGAAATAAATAAAATAGGTGGCAGAGCTATAGTTCAACAGCGTAGTACCCCCGCAACCCTCATTATCTGCCATGGGATAAGTAACAAATAAATATATCGGTGACCTCAAATTAAGTAGTCGCTGCCGACCATGGACATCCATATACAATCTCAAACAGGATTGAATCCCTATGGTCGTATTTAGATGCATTATTCCTGCAGAATTAAGAACTAACAGAACTATAGCTCAACCTTTTTTTGAATCCCAGTACGCAACTAAAAACCGTTTTATTTTTCAGATAATGTCCATAAATATAATCGGGCTTCATCTCCACTCGCTCACGATGAAAGAAGATACCAAAAGACCTTGGACGGGGAATAAAAACACTATTTACATGATAGAGGCCTGAATTGAAAAGCCTTGTATTGAATTGTAGAAAGTGTAATTTTGTCAAGAGCTACCATAAAGCGCTCAACGAGTGTTTTGTGTATCAATCGAGGTGCTCGCCAGTGTACGGCCAAGGCTTTAATATTTTTTATTATTATTTTTTATATGAGAAGAGTAGCAAATGAGCATACGAACCTGATGTTAAGTAGTCGCAGCCCATAGACATCTACGTACAACCACGGACACGACTGAAATCGTATTTGAGCTCGAACGTATGTAGATGCGTTGCTATCGCGATCACCGCGCTTCGAAGTGTAGCCGGCAATCGCACCTCTGCAACTAAAACACAAGTAATGTTTTACAGTGGATTATACGGTGGTACCTCCCCAGTCGATATAGTTCTCTCATCTTTAAATTGTGGCAAATCCCAATATTTGTAATTGACCTATATTTTTATGTGAGAAGGCAAACGAATTTACACACTGCCTTAAAGTTGACTGGTATATAGTATATATATATATATAGCATTAAGTCAGTTATGTAGGCACATAACTGACTTAATAGGCATAAATTAATAAAATAAAAATATTTGTTGTTGTTTGTGAGAAATTTATTTCTCAGCCTTATTTACGAAGTACACGTACGTGGTCACGGTTAAACCATTTAACCGCGTCCACGAGTCATACAACTAGATAAGAATACCGGCAATTAAAAAAAATACCCGTTATATAGTAAAATGTAAAAATTCCGCGGTGATATTAGTTTAAACGCAATATACGTACATACTAACATACAGGAAACATATTTTCATGTGTGAAGAGTAGCAAGCGAGTATGCAGGCCACATTAAGTACAGTATAAATTATACTTTTATGCTGACTCTACTTTGCTATTCAAACCTGTGAACGACACAGTTATAATACGCATACTGTGCATGTTACGTCACTGTTTTACAATCACAGTACTGGGTCACTTCCCAACAAACTACTTTGTTCTGCTCGAACAACACAAAGCCTGTCTGCCATGATCTCACAGTTTGAACCAACAGAACTTTTATTAAGTAAACGCGTTCGAATCACCTCTGTTTTGTTTGGGACTGAGCCTCGTTCACTGACACGCTTAAAATGTGGTATTTTCACTCCCAATGTGGGGGCGAGTCTCTCACAAATGGGGGGGATTTGGACCATGCATTGCCATGCTGCCCCAGTGCGTGTTAGAATAAAGTTTAACGGCAGTTGTCAAGACTTATGTTGCATGTTTTCAAACTGCCTAAATTGCCTAAATAAACGCCTAACTAAATTGACTGTCATTTGCCTAAATTAGGCGAGATACCTGTAATATAGGCAACAGAACTGAACTCTCCCGTTTGTTTATCTCATTTAGTATATTCCAGTATGCAATTGGTTACTACCATACCATATTAGATAATTGTGATACGTAGATAGATAGAACATAAATCAGCTGGGCAGGTAACTGGGTAGTAACTGAGGACACTTTAACTCTACTTTTCAGAAACTATCGGAAGAATAAGACAAAAAATACAACACAGAAGCAGAAACAGTTGCCACTGACGGTAACTCCGCTGGTAAAAGCTTTGTCGACCGTTCGCGATCTATACAAGCCGCAGGAGTAATCGAAGGCGCTATAAATCAAGCGTTCAGAAACTATCGGAAGAAGAATTCCTCAATATCATATCGCGGAGGCAAAATCAGTTGCCGCCCATCCGACTCCCGACCGCGCTTAACGTTGCTTAACTTTGTCGATCATTCACGATCTACACAAGCCGCGGGAGTAATCGATGACGCTATAAATGTAGCGTCCGGAAACTATCGGAAGAACAAAAGTCGTAAATATCACGTCACAAGGGCAACGACAGTTGCCACTAAAGGTCACCCATCCAAGTACCGACCGTGCCTAACGTTGCTTAACTTTGTCGGCCGTTCACGATCTACACAAGCCGCGGGAGTAATCGATGACGCTATAAATCTAGAGTCCGGAAACTATCGGAAGAACAAAAGTCATAAATATCACCTCGCAGAAGCAGGAACAGTTTGTTCGGGTGTCAATTGTTTTGCTCGCCTACCGCTTTTTGCACGTGAAATATAATTTTGGAAACAATATTTTTACTTGAACAATGTCGGGCGGTTCAATTTGTTTGGACAGAATTTAGTGACGTTATTCCATTGAAATTAAAGATGCACTCACCGAATTGTAAATGATAAGTTTAATAGGCAATGGATTTTTTTATATTGGAAAAATAGTAAATGACTATGCAAGCCAATGTTAAATGATCTCTGCAGCTCATAGACGTCTACTTCCAACGTCAAAAAAGCCTAAAGTCCTTGCGTAAGTCATGCATAGAATCGGTGCTGCTCTTGAGGACTGAGATGGTCGCTTCACTTATGAGGGTATTCGGCAACCGCACCTCATCAATCGAAACTCAAGAAGTGCTTTAAAGCGGATTATGAGAACGACAGTGGTATCTTTTCGGTGGAACTTATTTTCTACCACACTTTTGTGTTTCATTTAGAGAGGTGTGGTTGCCGGCCTTGCAAACGAGGTGATCATTTTCTTCTTCAGAAACAACAACGCATGTACATACCCCCGCAGATATGATCAGTTTTGTTTTTAGGTTCAATTTGGATGCCTATAGCCTGCAGCAAATACTTAAAATCAGACGGCCTGCACGCTCATTCTTATAACATTTCAGAAAATTCTTGTAACATATAAAATGTGGTATTTATCAACATTCTATTTAAATTATTGATTGATTACAGCGATTGTAATTGCTCATATAGTTTATTCAAAAAACTAACAGAAACGTGATGAGATGTGTTCGTTGTTTTACTAAAACGAATATATGTATATTTTAATCCAACGAGTGGAAATAACAATTAGATTTGCCAGTCCGCAAGTCGAAAACAGGTCGAAGTGTCGTTAATCTGGATAGCCACTCCGCTGATTGAGGATCCTCGATCGCTCCTCGACGATCGCAGGCTCTTCAGAATAAACGCTATGCATGCGAATGTCCGTTCAATTAATTTACACTACGGGTACTTGGTCGTAGTAGATAAATACGTTTACATAGTAGGTAGATACAAAAGTAGCAGTCACCGTAGCTCGGGACTAGAATAGCGCTTGAATACGAAAGGCAGGAGATACTCTCTTGCCTTTCGTAACTGATGAATGTCCATTCAATTAATTTTACAATATACCTACTTGGTCATAGCAGATAAATCCGTTTTCAGAGTAGATACAGAAGTGAAGTACTAAAGGTGGGAGAACTATAGTTCGACCGGGGAGTTCCACCGCCGCCCTGTTAATCCGCCGTAAAGCATTACTTGTGTTTCGGTTGGAGAGGTGCGGTTACCGGCTACACTTTGAAGGGACGCGACCATGTTAGTCCTCAGGAGTAGCAACGTATTTACGTTCAAGCTCAGATAGGATTTCAGTCGTGTTTGTTGTACGTGGATGTCTATGTGCTGCGACTACTTACCGTCATGTGATTTATATGTCCGTTTGCTACTCTTCTCAAATGAAAAAAGGTTGTATTTGGATGACTAATTAACTCGTCTGCATGCTTGTTTTCTACGCTTTTTAAGTCTAATAATGTTGTATTTATATTTCTGTCCAAACTCTGTGCATTAGCTTGTCTTTGACTGTGTTTATAGGCACAATTTCTTCCGATCCACATTTCGTGCATATTTCATATTGAAGCCAACGATATTAAACTGGCGCAGACAACATTCAATTTGATGCACTCGTCTCGGCGGCTTCTATAAAATTAACAAGTCTTATCACTGTCGCCGCTCGTAAACCGCTCGCTCGTATATGAGCCTCAATGGTGTAGTAGCTACTACATTTTCTCGATTGCTACTCGATTAGACTAGTGAGATAAATAAATTTTATTATTGTATTCTCTTAAACGAGCATCTATTGAAAGAGCGAGCGAAATAAATTTTATTGTATTTTTTTAAGCAGAGTAAAAAACGATCATTCTGTCTGGGAGGAGGTCACTGACACAGTGACGTTAACAAACGTGACAAAACGTGACGTAGTACCAAAGTCATAAATGCCTTGTTTTTTTCGCGGTCCCTTGATCTATTAATACAGCATGCACATTTACAAGATGATTCCTATCCCCTTATACTATACTAAATAATACATTATGTATAAATCTAATATAATACAATTGTAACTGATTGCTGCCTGTAGATGGAAGATATATGAAATAAATATATTACGAGAAGCTTCTATTAACGCAACACAACCTAATACAACAGTTCTTAAAATTTTTGTGTGTTTTTCTGTTTTTCCGTGCGTTTGTGTGACTTAATCGCGGAAACGACTAAACCAATTTCGGTGCAGTGTCTTCTAATTTATTGCAGTAAACTCACGTGACCTTTAGTGTTCGTTTCATTTCAATCTGTCTATATATAAAAAAAGTTATGGCAATTTAAATTTACGGACGTGAGTACAAAATATTTTTTGTTAGAAAATCTGGAAATACCCAAAAATTGTGAATTGCGGACGGCATCTATTAAATAAATAAACAATCAAAAATCGTCTTCGAGAACACATCGTAGCAACCATATCGCTGCCAACAGCAAAATCTCACTATCGCGTGACTTGTGAAAAAAGCACTTTGACAGCCGTGAAGTCGGAATAAAAAGCAGCATCCATCCGCGGCGGGGACATAAAAACTGCATTTTTACGATACAACCGGCTGTAAAGCCACGGTTACCTAAGTGCCCGTGTGGTTAATGATCATCGCTTCGTTGTGGTTATAGTTGCAACATTCGGGCATGCAGAGCAATGACCCTTTGACATTAATGGATTACGGTTGCAATTCACGTATTTTTACTCAACCTTTTTATGATGGAAAAGTTGCAAACAAGCTTGCAGGCCATGTGATGTTAAATGATCTCTGAATACCATGGACATCCACGTGTAACCTCAAACAATAATCCTGCCTGACGTCATACATAGATGTGTTTGCTACTGTTGAGGTCTAAGATGGTCGCCTCGCTTGTAAGCGTATCGCAGATGCATCTCTCCATCCGAAATGCATGAACTGCTTTACGGAGTATGAGGGCGTCGATGGTACTATATTGAAATATATCAACTATCTATCATCATCTATATCATCGGGTAATTAACACATTTTATAATGTAACAGGCTTTCACGATTAACGATTTTTAATTGATGGTCACGTTAAAACTTTCGGAATTTATTTACAGCGAATTTTCAACCAGTTGCATGGATCGTGGTCAGGATCGGAGTTTAATAAGATCGATTTTTAGACTGATTGTATGGATCGTTGTCATGGTTCAAGTCACAGAATTTTATTAGTTTGAATTTTTAACCAGTGGCACGGTTTGGGGTCAGGACTACTCTCTCGAAATTGAACATAGCGAAATAAAAAAAAAAATTCATGCGAAAAACAGATAAAACAATAATTGATATAATATCAAAACAAATGCATAACATATTTATACACACCAGCGAGGTACCTAATAGACGAAGTAAAAGAAAGCGGACAGAGCTAACAGAGGCTTGAGACCTTCTTTTTTGATGCAAGAAAAGTCAACCAACACATTACGCGAATGAACTAATGCTCTTCGTACGTACGTAAAATGGAACTTTGTTTTCTTAGCTCGTTTTTCGGTTTGTTCTACTTTACGTTTTGTTGTAAAGAAACGACGAAAAGTACGATGACGGTTTAAATGGAAAATTATTTTAATTTCTCTCATTGCATCGACTGTTTCAATATGAATCCACTGTACAAATAAAAATGTGTTCGAAATAACATATAAGTATAACAAAGATAAAATTCAACTAATCTATGAAAGTGTGTATGTTTGTGTCGTCAATTTTCACGTCAAAACCGGTTTACCGATTCAAATGAATGTTAAAATTGAAGTAGATTAGAGTTTGAAACGGATATAGGTTACATTTCGTTCCGAAAATAATGCTTAAAGGGCTTCAAATAGGGGATGCAGTTTAATAAGACGAGGGGATTTTATTTTTAGTTGAGGATACAAAAATGGATTTTTTAATTAGGTTATTTCATGTGACGTAAATAAGAACTAAGTAATAATATAAGCATCTCCCAGATAGCGCCACTCAAACCGGTCCTGTGCCCTCTACATCCAGCGGTTACCCGTTATTCTCATCAGGTCATCAGTCCATCAGGTTAGGGGACGCCCTATGCTCCTTTTGCCTAGGCAGGTTGCCGACCCCTGGCCTAGACCAATTCAAAATTAAGGTAGTTATTCGAAATTTAATTCATACAAATACCAAGATACATTATGTATAGCAGAACCAATTTATCTTTAAATGGATATCGGAATATTCAAACATACTTCCATTCCGTAAAGAACTATTTCGCCCGCGGCAGCAAGCAGGCGACTTTTCATCACACGTAGCGACAAACACGGGTCGTCCGCGTACGATCAAATCGATATATGACGATAGATAACTTACCGACACGTCCCGTACTTACTATATACTGGGTACTCACGATTAACGCGTTTAATTGCTGATATTTCGAACCAGTTGCATGGCTCGTGGTCACGGCTAAACAGGAGTTTAGCTGTTAAGGGCTACTGATTACAGCTAATAGGAGTTCTGCCGCTTGGAGCTACCTAGTCACGGCTAAATAGTAATTTAACTCCTAATGGCTACATTCTTGTTTCGCTATTACCACGAACCATGAAACTGATTCGAATTATTGGCAATTAAAAAGCATTAATAATGAGTTACATATCCAATTAAGAATTGGTAGAGCCGTTAGAGCTCGCCTGGGGCGGCACCACCGCCATTCTCATGACCCGCCGTAAAGCAACATGCCCCTCATATATTGTGTTTCGGTTGGGGAGGTGTGGTTGCCGGATTACACACTATTGAAGGCGACCATCTTAGCCCTCAAAAGTAGAAACGCATCCGCGGCCATCCTTAAATAGACCTTCTGTTCTATTTGAGATTGGAAGTGGTTGTCCATGGGCTGCAGTGACCACTTAACATCAGGTGGCGGTATTATTTTGTTGCTTAGACCGAAAAAATCCTCAGGCATCGGTGATACTTCTACGAACTATATGAACTACAGTGGTACGAACAATAGTTCTACCAATCGATACCACGACAACTTTACACTAAGTCTGCACACGCCTTTACTACTCTTCTAACATAAAATTGCTTTGTTAGTTACACGCTACTTGGCTGCTCTGAGACAAGTCTTTAAAACGCCCAAGATGGTGTCATCTCAACAAGTTATATCATTTTAAATCAAATAAAATATTTCAATATTTTCACAGTTTTCACCGTATGTATATGACATACCGTGTCCAACTTGTTTTTCGTTATATTTACAATATATTCAGATATTTCTACTCTTTCGTAGACCTCCTCGTAATGCCGTATAATAAATATTTTTGTTTCCGTTGCAGAAGTACGGTTACCAGCTACTTTAACCGTGAGGTGACCGGCTTACCTCGGGAGTGGAAAGGCATCTACGTACGTCCGACAGGACTTTAGTCTTGTTTGAGATTTGACGTTGCCCATAGACTGGAGAGACCTTTTAACATCAGAAGGCCAGCAAGCTCGTGAAACTTAAAACAGTGAAAATATATTTTCAAATAATTTTTAAATTTATAAAATAATTTATAAACTTAACGATAATATTACAATGGATATTTTCAATACTTTTTAATTAGCTGTAAAAAAAATACTTAAAACAATGAAATAATAGTTTCCAATATAATTTTAAGTAATTTAAATAAAAAAAATTAAAAACTTAACTTAAAATAAAATGTTGCATTTTGTAAAACTCGTTACAACTATCACAAGTCAAGATGATAAATGACAATGTCAGAAGTGATAAATGATTAGTCATTCATTAAGTGTATTTAAATAACCATATATAGAAATATACTTCAATTTAATTTTTAACTTGCTTGAACCATATTTTCTCTACTAAAAAATCGCTTAAGCGCCTAAAGAAGTTACTTAAAAAAAAACCTCGACAGAGACTTACAGTCAGACGAACTGTGCGCTCGTTTCCTCCTTTACTGTAAAAGAAATAACTCCGTTGAAATAACGAATCAGAACCAATGGCGAGACTTTAATTACTTTTCATTCCGGTTCAGTTTGTGTACCGGCAAATATTAAACGCAGTATTTTTTAACGCTCCGCAACTGATTTAGGGGAACAGCACTGCGGGTCCTCTACTAATGGATTCTGTCCATATTTTTCTTTGCAAGTATTAATTTCGGCAGGCTTTGTAGACTCGACAAAATTGTTGGTTTTATTTTGTACGTGTGGTTTTGTACTGGGTATGTTTTTTCATTTATTTCGGTACTTTGGTTTGTTTAGACGTGAGAACACGAGCGTAAGAACCACCTATTAAGTTGTTGCTGTAGTCCATGAAAATACATATTCAATCAAAACTAGGACTTAAGCTTTATCTGAAGTCGTACATAGAAGTTTTGGTACTTCAAAGAACAAAGAAGGCTTCCTGTATAAATGATCAAACACAAATTTCGACTCATCGCATCGACTGACGTCCGCTGGAAATGCGTGTAGCTACGAAAATAATATATATTGAATAAGTAACAAGCAAGCGAGCAGACCATCTGAAATATTCTCTGCAGCTTATAGACATTTACGTCCAACCTCAAACAGGAGAAGTTCTCTCTGACGTCATGCAAAGAAGTTTTGCTGCTTTTGTAGACAGCAATGGTCGTCTTGTTTGTAAGTGTAGTCGGCAACCGCACCTCTCTGACCAAAACAGAACTTGAAAACTCAATCAAAGTCAGAATCAAATACTCTTTACTTTATTATTGGCGAAGAAAAATAAAATATATGTTTATATATAAGAAATATATATTTATTTATTTCTTAACTCTCTATCCTAACTCTTTACCGTCTTTACTTCCTCTACTTTCCAACCTTTGCCTCGTCTGACCTTACAACTCATTGTTTTGCATAATGGAGCAGGTAAACGTAGTTCATTCATTAAATTTTTGGGTACCGTAGTCTTGTCTCGCTTTACCCCCAATTTTAAAAGTTGAATGTCAAAGGTGACAAAAAAGGGAAAAAGTTTAATGATACAGGGGACAAAACGTGACAAAAGTTTAATGTTACAGGGGACAAGACGTGACAAAAGTTAAGTGGTAAAGGTGACAAAACGTGATGTAATAATACTTTAATCTGCTTAATAGGCGGTAGTACGTGTTGGTACTTTCCGTTAGGGATGTTTAATGAAATCATGGCCTTGTCAAGGCACGGCAAGATTAGATTTAATTATCCATAGTTATGACTGAATAAATAAAATTTAATGTATGCTCGTTTTAATATGTGATGAGTACTTATGAATGATTTTTAATTTCCGATATTTCGATCAAGTTGTATGGCTTAAGGTCAAGGCTTAAAAACTAATTTCTAAGGAAATATCGGCAATTAAAAAGGGTTATATTAACTGTTGCTAAAAAATTTAACTATTTAACATATACAATTATACAAAATTTAACATAGTTTTGCTTCATTCATTGAAATAACAAGAAAATAAAATACATTTCACAACTCCCTTTTTTCATCAAGTCCCCTAAAAAGGGTTGTAACTAACTTGCCCAGCAGTAGGGCATAGGACTGCAACAATCGTTACCGTAAATACTACGGAACCCCGATACCCGTAATCAGGCACGCACTTAACCGGTTTCTCATTCTTTCTCAATACCCTGACTATTGAAGAAGCTACTATTGTTCCGATGAAAGATGTTCCGAACAGTTTCTGAACGTATATTGTTCCGGACGTTTCTTCGGAACGTTTTAGCGGATACAATACTTTTAAGCCATTAATAGCTTTGATGAAAAATAGGCTAAAGCTTCTCCCTTGATTTATACTTTTGTGTCGAATTTCCTTGACTTTGCTGATCACACTTTTGAGCGGAAGCCCTCTTAGCCTGACGTTGGGAACACCACCGCTATACCTATTTGAACCTTATAATAACAGTGTCGATATTTATTTTAAAACTAGTTAACACTCGGGACTTCGTCTGTTTTGTTTATTCTTATTCCTAATTTTCGCTTTAGCAAAGAATCAAATATAAAAAAAAAAAACATTCGAATCGCTAACTTAAAAATAAAAATTACACCGCAGTGAAAATTGAGTTTTATTTTTGCATCTAAAGATAGCCTGTGTCCGTTTCCAAGGTCTTATATATTTCTACGTTAAAGTTCATCAAAGTTGGTTCAGCCGTTTGAAAATGGAATATAAACACTTTCGCATTTACAATATTAGCAGGATATGTATAGATGACAATAATAGGTGGAATAATTTTCAGTAACAGTACATTGCTATTTACAATAAAAGTCTCAAAAACGTTGTGGCTTTTTTATGGACTCTATAAATTGGAATTGGATTTTTAGCTAAAAATGTTAACATGAAATTGACTTTATGGGCTTCAAAAATTATTATCCAATGACAGATAGTCATATGGTTAAAGTGAAAATTGAAAAAAGTGATAACACAATTTTATTGACAAGAGATTTAAAATATCACTTCGAATAACATTTTTTGCAACTCTATACGTTGTTACTCAGTACTGAGTAATTACTCAGAGATTCAATAAGGACGACTCCGGCTCTGATTGCGCTGAGCTGTAATGTGCCATAACTATAATAGTCAGTGAGACCGCGAGCCGCAGCTTGCAAACTGCAACTGCAGGCCGAGTTAAAGTGCTTGCAACTTCCTGGACTAATGAGCAGCGTGATTTATACGTATTATTCACGAACTAGGCTTCCGGTTTCACATTTATATCCGAGTGCTGATGCCCAGTTGTATAATTTCAACTTTACGTTACCTTTGAAATTAAATTTGTTTTTAAAAATAGGCTGCATTAACAAAAAACTACTATGGCTCTAGTCATGTAAAAAAGTGTTTTGTATTTTTCGTTCAGGTCCTGTCAACTATCTATTAAGTTCTTTCAAAATTAAGCCAAAAATTTCAATTTAGCTCAATATTTTTGATAATTATTTTTAGTAACAGCAACACATTGCTTTTATAGTGATTTAAAGTACAAAATAAATACGACACAACATTACCCATATAAGAAAATAAACGATTTCCTTAATAACAGGTTTTACATATTAACTCAACACTTAGTAATTACTCAGAGATTCAATAAGGATGACTCCAGCTCTGATTGCGCTGAGCTGTAATGTACCATAACTATAATAGTCAGTGAGACCGCGAGCCGCAGCTTGCAAACTGCAACTGCAGGCCGAGTTAAAGTGCTTGCA